>CM038676.1:80474939-80701039 GCA_021605205.1 Aegilops longissima | reverse complement strand
TAAAATATGTCTATATACATCCGTATGTGGTAGTCATTTGAAATCTTTAAAATGACTTATATTTAGGAACGGAGGAAGTATAATATAACCTTTACAGTATATATTGTGGTCATCAATGCATGTATGTCACTACCTACTTAATGTTACCCCCCAAACCTTGCATTAGTTACACAGTCATCTTCCGCACAATGCGGGAATAATGGTTAGTATCTGTTGAGTTCTTCAGCAAAACAGAAAGGTTTTGAGACTAATTCTAGACACGGTCTCTTTACTGGCCGTGGATGCATGCATGACCGGGGCAGGCAAAAGTCGCGTTAGATCTACACCAACTGTTTATGATTTTCTTTTCCAAGAAGTTTCGCCCTTCTATGTAGTGATACGAATTGTTTATGAGCGGATCTCTTTTGTCTTCGTTTACATTTGAGCTTTCATGCACATTAGTCAAAACTCATGACATTATATCCCCTGTAGCTACATTGATTGATCGATCAGATAGATGAAGATGAGGTTGATGCAGCTACTATTCTCCAAAGACGACAGCAGCTAGAAGAGTACACGCACGCGGACGCGTCTTTGCATGATAATTTTATCTATCCACAGATTAACAACATCATGAAACATGTCAACTTTTTACCACGTCCAACTCTTCCCCTCCTCCAATAGTTAACCAAATCAATCGGTGTACTAATCAGTTAACTTGTATACCGTACCTAGAGTGGTCTCCAAGGAACGTTACTAGGTTTTTAATTTCAACGTGTGGATTTAGCGGGAATTTACCGAGATTTGCGTGTGGAGGCAAAAGCTAGCGGATCCATCTCCCTTTTTTTTTGCATGAAATACCATTTACGTGTCCAATGTATTGGAAATTCATATGTCAACGGCCTTTTAAGATTTTGCCTCAATGCATGACTATTTCTCTGCACTACTACATTAAAAACAAAAAATGTTGGAATTATTGTGATTTGGCCCATTATTATTTTTAATATTTCATAGGGAAAAATCCGAGACGCCCGCATGATCCATTCATGCATGATAAGAGAGAGTGTAAAGTTTAGTCTCATCATACTAGTGAAGGTGTTGGAGACCAACATATAAGGTGTTTCACACACCACTAAAAGCTTGACAAGAGGGCATATACAATCATGCTCCTCCTTCGCCACCCACCTCGCCATGCCTCATGATCAAGCCGAGGCGCGGTAGGACATATGCCGACCTCCGCCTCTTGTGATCCTATACAGGAGAGAGGGCCGATCAATTTTTTTGGGTAGTGCTACTGGATTCTTTCTCCGGTGGTTGCGCGCGACTACTTCCTCGACGTTGATGACCTCTTCATCAACATGTCGCTCGCTGGTTATGATACCGCTACGTATGTGTTCTTATTGCTTCTGGATTATTAGCACCACCAATTGATCTGGGCATGTTGCTTTCATCATGTCTACTATGTGTGCAACTATTGTTCGTTTGATCATCATGTTCAATCTGTTTGTCATGATTTATTTGTCACATTTTTGGATTAGATCATATGGAAAATGGATCAAATATTCAATAATCCAAAAATCTAATATGTGCAGACAATTTCTTCAATTGCTTTCGCCGCTACCCTCAAACCTCCTCTATTTGAGAGTGTGAATTACAAGAGATGGTGTGCGAGGGCAGTTCATTGGCTAATCACCATGAACTATTTTCACGCCTTGAAGGACAAACCAGAGGGATCACTTGCTCTTGAACAGGAGCAAGTATTCTAGGCTACGGGAACCCTCTTTAGAGGTGCTATTCTGAGTGCTCTTGGCGGCAAGATCGTCGATACTTTAATGACCATTGAGGTTCGCAAGGATATGTGTGGGATACGCTCCATGTTTGGGGTCCCACGCCGGAAGTGAGTTGTACGTCATGGAGAATATTCATGATACAAGATATTCAACCACTCACTAAGGAACTTGAGCATTTCAACTGTTCATTGTCGGACAAGTTTATTGTCGGAGGAAATATTGCCAAACTTCCTCCTTTATGGATGAACCTCTCCACTTCCCTAAAACACAAGAGACAAGAGTTTTCCGTTGTCAATCTAATTGGCACTCTTGATAAGGAAGAGAAGTCGAGGCAAAAGATATATGTGCTCGAGTCTACAAGGGAAATTGTAGTGCCAATTTGGTGCACAAGAAGAATTTTCATCCCCACATTTTCAAGAACAAGAATAAGCATGAGGGAAAGAATAAGTTTGAAGGAAAGAACAAGACCTCTCTGTCTACCAACTTCAAGAAGAAGGTACTGGTAAGAAGAAAGAAGTAAGGAATGTTTGTGGTGCAGATGATCATTGGGATTCAGCCTACAAGAACCATTTTCACATGTGTCAACATGAGAACAATGAAAAGTCCACTAATCTTTTTATTGGTGATACTGAGATGAAGGGTGGCGGGGATGGCAATGTTTCTACTATTCTTTCGATATGTCATTCATCTTAATGGTGGATTGACACGGGTGCCAATATACACGTGTGTGCTGATATTTCTAAAAAAAATCTTATCAGGTCGGAAGGACTACTTACGTGCTGATGGGAAACGGGAAACATGCTACTATTCATAGTGTTGGTATGGTTGATCTGAAGTTTATTTTGGGAAAGACAGTGCGACTGAAGAATGTGTACCACGTCCCTAAAAAATAAAAATCTTGTGAGTGACTCTCTCTTATGTAGAAATTTTTATAAACCGATGTTTGAGTCCAATAAGATTGTAGTGTCTAAGTGTGGATACTTTGTTGGTAAAGGTATGAGTGGGGAGCAACTAGTATAGAATCTGGGCACATGGTAGAAGAATAGAAAAAATGAATCTGAGCCATCAGATCAAGCATGGATGGTACAAATTCTAGTGGAGACATCTAGGCCACTTAATGTACAATTCGTGAAAAAAAAACTAATACTAGTTAGATATAAAACTTGACTTTTGCAGTAACCACCTCAACTTTCTCACATTCAGTAGTTTTATCTTTGGTAACAAGACTGTTTCAAAACTGACATCGATGATGTCTCATTTTTTGCAGTAGAATCTCGAGTCTTTGTAAAATAAGACCACTTTCATATATGCACAACACTGGTGCCCGTTAACTCTTAGTTTATAATATGAAGTCCTAGTTATTCAAGACAGTTGAACATGTTTGCCACAACCCCCCCCCCCCCAATATATATCACAAATATTTAAGTACATGAGGAAATTAAGCCATCCCAGATCAAGCAAAACTATGTACATCATACATGTCAAACTGGAAGCATCTGAGTGGATGAGGAAATAAAGGACTTGAGTTATCACTGCTCAACAAGTATTCGAGTACATGAAAACACAACACAAGAGGCATACATAGATCTTTTTAGTGCATTTGCAGGAAGACCGAGTATTAAGGACTGATGGTACATGCCAGAAGCGATCTATCATTTTGCCTCCTATCTTAGTGCTTCTTGCTAATCAAGTTTCATCTGGTGGAAGCCTAGAATATATGACAATCTCCATGGACTCTATGCACTTCATCGGCTCAATCCACCTAGTTAAGCACAACAAATAAATAAGAGTATGATAGAAACATACATGAATTGCAAACAACACATTTTGAGAAGAGATGCAGTCATTATGTCCAGCTTTGTTCGCCGCTCCAACCCAGGATATATAACCTAGATGTCAAACTTAGGATGAAATTCCTCAAACGTATCAATACACATGTAACCAACCAAAATAAAGTCAAAACATATAGAAGGACCAGGTTGTACTTTAAGCCATTTTCCACAACTAACTTAAGAAAGACATCAACAAAAGCTTTTTTTTACTGAAAAAGAGCTCAATAGTCATTGTTCGGATACTCCAATAGGCCATGGCACATGTAAAATACCTTAGAAAATTAGATACAAACAAAATTGGCATGAAAAAAATCTATCTGGATACCTTGAGAAAATATGAAACATAGGTTCCAGATTCACAGGGGGTGAAAGCTTGCACAACCTTGCATAGACTTCCAACCAATAGATTACAGTTTCAAGGAATTGGTAAAAACATATATGATAAGGGGGAAAAAGACATCGAGCAATTTAAAGGGAGTTTTAAGATAGTCTTACATATGCAGATTATAAACAAAGAATTAGATGTCTTGTAATAACAAGAAAACTACAACAGAACATGAAAATAATAATGAACAAGATGCCAGATAGGCTAAAATAATCCAAGAAGGATTGATACTAAATCACAAACATACATCTTTAGCGATACTAGAGGCCAATCATAATGAAAGGCATACATATCTTGGGTAAATGTTGTATCTAAGCATGATAGGTTCATGAAGGAAATATGCTCTAGAGGCAATAATAAAATTGTTATTTATATTTCCTTATATTATGACAAATGTTTATTATTCATGCTAGAATTGTATTAACTGGAAACTTGATACATGTGTGGATACATAGACAAAACACCATGTCCCTAGTAAGCCTCTACTAGACTAGCTCGTTAATCAAAGATGGTTAAGTTTCCTAACCATAAACATGTGTTGTAATTTGATGAACGGGATCACATCATTAGGAGAATGATGTGATGGACAAGACCCATCCGTTAGCATAGCATATTGATCGTTCAGTTTTATTGCTATTGCTATCTTCATGTCAAATACATATTCCTTCGACTATGAGATTATGCAACTCCCGGATACCGGAGAAATGCCTTGTGTGCTATCAAATGTCACAACATAACTCCGTGATTATAAATATGCTCTACAGGTATCTCCGAAGGTGTTTGTTGGGTTGGCATAGATCGAGATTTGTCACTCCGAGTATCGGAGAGGTATCTCTGGGCCCTCTCGGCAATGCACGTCATAAGAATCCTTGCAAGCAATGTGACTAATGAGTTAGTTGCGGGATGATGCATTACGGAATGAGTAAAGATACTTGCCGGTAACGAGATTGAACTAGGTATGAAGATACTGACGATCGAATCTCGGGCAAGTAACATACCGATGACAAAGGGAATAACGTATCACTACTAGGGAAAAGCCTAGCAGCAGCGCGGGTTTTAGGCCTATCGAGAGTCGGGCGGGGCGCTCTTGGTATGGCGCTTCTGACTAAGGTTAGCGATGGCGTGTGTTAACCCACGCTACTGCTATATCGACTTAGTAGTAGCGCTTTCTCCAAAGAGCACTACTGGTAATTACTAGTAGCGCTTCTCCCTGCCCGCGCTACTACTATTATTTCATATTTTATTTCCTTTTTATTTCATGTTGTATTCATACACCTTTATACAAGTTTTCATACAACAGGAATTTAGAGATTGTTTTTACATCATAATGAGTTATTACATCACGGGGTGAAAGAGCCGTGGACTAGTTCCAAGTGGATGGACATCCACTTGAAACTAATCCGCGGTTCTTTCACCCAATGATATAATAAATATCATCATCATCATATCATTAACAACTTATCATCATAATACATCATTGTCATATAACACCTCCTCATGATCATCGTTTTCATCAATGAGACATCACATAGCAAATTGGTTACTAGTCATAATCACAACTACTACTCATCATCAACTCTAACACATTGTACCACATAATAAACATATTGTACCTCATAGGACCTACTACATTCTCTTAGGACCTACTATATTCTCTAAGGTAAAATAGCAAAAAACAAGATAGCCCCTGACTCTCCATTATGGAGAATGGAGATTATACTGTCTCCAATTCTTGCCTTTCGCTTAATGTTGCTTCCAAGAACCTTCTTACGACTGTCCAAACATTTTTTTCCATTCTTTGATTAGCATGTGTTCACCGGTTTTAGAAATCCGATATGCACAGGTGAGATCCGTAGGATGGTCTGGCTGTATGTTCAGAACTTCAAGGCGACCATTCTGATACATCAGATGAGGCACACAATCCATCGGGATTTTCTGTTGAAAAACATAGTAACAACTTCGTGGTTAGCAATGATGTACTAGTTTTAGAAGTATGCAAAAGATGCACGGATGTCGTAATAGTAAAAAATCTTACCAGGGTATCTTCATAGAAGTTATCATGGTTCAACACGTGCACTAGTGGCATGTATTCACCATAATTTGGAGGAGTTCGATAGTAGGTAATGTAATTCTCAAGATGAGTACAAAATGCGATGAGATGATTTTTCTCCTTATTAGTTAATTCGGAGCCATCAGTGTAGTGGGTTTTGTCTACCATCTTCCGCACACTCTTTGAAGAATGAAAATAAGCTGCCAACGGAAATAAGCTGTCAACTATTTTGAAATAAACAATATAAATTAGTTAATAACTATGTTTGAGAAACTCACATAGCGGTAGAATCGGAAGCATATCAACAAGGACCCAAATGTCCATATTGTCTTGCTTGATGTCAGGATCACCAAGATCCTTGGTGACAATCATATCCTCATAAAAACCATACATTTTGCAAAGTGCTTCCCAATTTTGGCAACCAAAATGGGTTACGCTCTGAGAATTGTATAGATTTACTTCAAAATCCATATCATGATGGGTCCTTAGGTGTATTTTCTTTGTTTCAAAATTTTCATGGTCTTCAGAACCCATCCTCTCCAAGACATAGCGTCTTGCATGGCATGGGATAAGCTAGTCGAATTGTAAAAGATGAAAATTAGACGTTGAAATAGTTGAAGTCGTGCTTAATTATGAAAAAAACATTTGTCATAGTTGCGTACCGTTTCAACATCGAAGGTCTCCTCGAGCTTAATGCTGAAGCGTTGATCTTCGTCTAGGTGAGGCCTGTCGCATAGACCTCGATCGTCGTGGCACCAGCTGTACTCCCCCGGGAGACTTTCATCGTCCGAGTACGACATTTCCTACGTTTATAATTCAAAGATTAAACTTGTACAATTAAATATATGTACTAAAAACCCTAAATTAGATCATTATTATTCATCACGGGTTGACTATCGGTCTGTCGAAATGTCGTTTATTTATTTCTCAAGAAAATCCAGGTCACTCAATATTTCCTACATATTCTAGCACAAGTCATGCCAGAATTGACGGAAAAATACGCCATGACTTTTGCTAAAAAGGACATATTGAGTGCCTGAAATTTGCCGGAACGGAAATTAATCAACACTCCGGCAAAACATAGGCCACTCGGAGGTGTAACCTGAACATGACCGGCCACTTGGGCAACCACATATCCTATTTGAGCAACACAAGATATATATGTTTTTATCTACATCATATCTTAGACTCATATTGACATGGAGATTTGGCTGGTCTCACCTCGAGGTCGGAGGGGGTCGGTGACGGGGACGACGACGGGGATGATGGAGGGGCTCCTTGATTTCTGCAAAAAAACAAAAAAACTATAAGCTATCACTAATACATCCCGAATAATTGCTTAAACTAAAAAAATAACAACAAATATGACATGTTCAACTAGTTCTATTAATTCAACTAGTTCTTACTAAATAAACTTAATATAAATAGAAAAAAACTAGTTCTTTCTAAAAATAAAGTAGTTCAACTAGTTATATTAATTTTCTTGATAAAAATACATTAGTTCTATTAATTCAGCTAGTTCAACTAGTTTATTAATTTACTTACTAAACTAGTTCAACTAAAACTAAACTAGTGCAACTAGTTTATTAATTTACTTACTAATTATTTTAAACACTTACTAAAAACAGTAAAAAAAACTACATTATACAATAGTAAAAAACATCTACTATTAACCATACTGCCCTAGTTAACTAGTACCATCACTACTACTAATTAACATCTACTACTACTAAAAATCATTATCTATGAACCCTAAATTAACATCTACTACTACTAAAAAACATCTACTAACTAAGCAGAGAGAGGGGGTGGGGGGGGTGGGGGGCTTACACAGAGAGGGGAGAGACGGTGGCGTGGAGGTGCTCGGCGACGGAGGTAGGGGCGGCGAGGGCGGGCTCGAGATCGGGAGGTGGCGGTCCTGGGCGGGCTCGGGCGGTGGCGGTGAGGTCGAGGGCGGTGACGGTGAGGTCGAGAGCGGCGGCGGGCGGCGGCGGTGAGGTTGAGAGCGGCCTCGGGCGGCGGTGGTGAGGGCAGGCTCGGGCTCGGGCGGCGGCGACAGAGGAGTAGGGGAACAGGGGGGAACGAGGACTTAGCAAAATTTTGAGCCCGCGGGTGGTTAAGTCGAACTAGCAGTAGCGCTCTTAAGGAAACGCGCTATAGCTAATTTAGCTATAGCGCGTTTTAGAAAAAACGCTACTGCTAAAGGAAGCAGTTATTTCTTCTATTTATCCCAATATCAGTACCGCTTTGCCCTGGAAAAACGCTATAAGTCTAAGCATGTAAAAACATCAAAAATATACATTGGTCATCATTAATCTTTTTGTGTAGAATCTAAATAGTCAACATGAATCCTCACTGTACCTGTATAGGTACAGGCGAGGATTCATATTGCAGCCACAAATCCTACACATATAGTTCAATGAAGACCAAGTGCTCGAGATAGTTTGAGAAGTAACATATTTAAGGTGGTAAACACCTTGTTCGCTTAGCAGTATGGGACTAAACTTAATTAGTAAACTTAGCAACGGCGAGTTTTGAAGAAAAACGCTGCTGCTAAGTACTTTAGCAGTAGCGCATCTAGGAGAAGGGTGCTACTAGTATATCTAGCCTGGAGGCAACGCCTGGCAATTATAGTAGCAGCGCTTGTTTCACCTAGAGCGCTACTGCTATATTTGTGTTAGTAGCGCGGTTCCCTGGAGCTCGCTACTGCTAATTAGCACTAGCGTTTGTTTTTAAACCACGCTGCTGCTAAGATTATGTATATAAGGTTTTCTCTAGTAGTGTATGTTGCCGTAACGGTTCGACCGATAAAGATCTTCGTAGAATATGTGAGAACCAATATGAGCATCCAGGTTCCGCTATTGGTTATTGACCGGAGAGGTGTATCAGTCATGGGAGTGTGTTGGAGCTATGTCAGTAACCGTAGCGTGTCAACAATAGGTCCAATGTACTCGAATCAGTTTTTGTTGTGTCAACATGCCATGGAGAATATCTCATTCAGGGTAGTTTTACAAGTCAGACAATCAAAGAAATTATATGTGTGCTTGCTGCTCATTATCGACTATGAGGCAGCCAAAACAACTACAAGGTACATATCTTAGCTAGCTTCTTCAAAGTGTTGCAGTGGCAAGTCAGGCCACAAAAAATGTTTATGCTTGATGCATCTTATCGATAATGATTATCTGTGCAATTCGGGCCGCTGAGCACAATGTGACCATCACTGTTGGTTGAGAGGCGCATCGAGGATTTGAGGCAATTTTGGATTCAATTAACTGGTATCTATCCAGCACATCCGGGGCTGTTAGTACTTGGTATTTGAGTTTTATTTTGCTACGCTCTAAGAAAGTGGAATATTTTGAGGCCCCTTTTATTATAATTATAGTCATATGTAGTTCCATTTTCAGGTGGTGGAGATGTTCATTTTTTTACCTTTGGCCTGTAGGGAATTTCAAGGGATTCTTAATTTATTCTCACTACTTTATCATAAATCATTTTTCTTTAAGATGTTCAATGTATTAACCAAGGAACTCTTGCATTGCAATGGATTCAACTCCTGCCCAGATTGTTTCGACAATACTACATATTTTCATTGTCGCCATCCCACGGCACAGTAACTCATTTAGAGATTCTCACTTATACTATATTTTTATCCCCTATCTATGAAAATAAGCATGCATCATGCATTCCCGCAACAACGTGCGGGGTATCATCTAGTATTCATAATATTGATGCCAAAAGATGCAAAGTTGATAATGATAGTGCAACATATTTGTGGCACTGCCGTTTAGGTCATCTTGGTGTAAAGCACATGAATAAACTCCATAAAGATGGACTTTTGGAATCACTTGATTATGAATCATTTGATACTTGTGAACCATGCCTCATGGGCAAGATGACTAAAACTCCGTTCCTTGGAACAATGGAGCGAGCTAATGACTTATTGGAAATAATACATACCGATGTATGCGGTCCGATAAGTGTTGAAGCTCGCGCCGGGTATCATTATTTTCTCACCTTCATAGATGATTTGAGCAGATATGGGTATATCTACTTGATGAAACACAAGTCTGAAACATTTGAAAAGTTCATTGAATTTCAGAGTGAAGTGGAGAATCATCGTAACAAGAAAATAAAGTTTCTACGATCTGATCGCGGAGGCGAATATTTGAGTTACGAGTTTGGCCTTCATTTAAAATAATGTGGAATAGTTTCACAACTCACGCTACCTGGAACACCACAGCGTAATGGTGTGTCTGAATGTCGTAATCGTACTTTATTAGATATGGCGCGATCTATGATGTCTCTTACCGATTAACCACTATCATTTTGGGCTTATGCATTAGAGACAGCTGCATTCACGTTAAATAGGGCACCACCTAAATCCGTTGAGACGACACCGTATGAACTGTGGTTTGGCAAGGAACCTAAGTTGTTGCTTCTTAAAGTTTGGGGTTGCGATGCTTATGTGTAAAAGCTTCAGCCTGATAAGCTCGAACCCAAATCAGAGAAATGCATCTTCAAAGGATACCCAAAAGAAACTATTGGGTACACATTCTATCACAGATCAGAAGGCAAGATCTTTGTTGCTAAGAATGGATTTTTTCTAGAGAAGGAGTTTCTCTCGAAAGGAGTGGGAGGAAAGTGGAACTTGATGAGGTAATTGTACCTTCTCTCGAATTGGAAAGTAGCTCACCACAGAAAACCATTCCCGTGATGCCTACACCAACTAGAGAGGAAGCTAATGATAATGATCATGAAGCTTCAGATCAAGTTACTATTGAACCTCGTAGGTCAACCAGAGCATGCTCCGCACCAGAGTGGTACAGTAATCCTGTTCTGGAAGTCATGTTACTAGACCATGGCGAACCTACGAACTATGAGGAAGCCATGATTAGCCCAGATTCCGATAAATGGCTTAAGGCCATGAAATATGAGATAGGATCCATGTATGAGAACAAAGTGTGGACTTTGGTTGACTTGCTCAATGATTGGCAAGCCATTGAGAACAAATAGATCTTCGAGAGGAAGATGGACGCTGATGGTAGTGTTACTATCTACAAAGCTCGAATTTTCAGAAAAGGTTTTCGACAAGTTCAAGGTGTTGACTATGATGAGATTTCTCACTCGTATCGATGCTTAAGTCTGTCCGAATCATGTTAGCAATTGCCGCATTTTATGAAATCTGGCAAAATGGATATCAAAACTGCATTCCTTAATGGATTTATTCAAGAAGAGTTGTATATGATGCAACTAGAAGGTTTTGTCAATCCTAAAGGTGCTAACAAAATGTGCAAGCTCCAACGATCCATCTATGGACTGGTGCAAGCATCTCATAGTTGGAATATATGCTTTGATGTGTTGATCAAAGCATATAGTTTTATACAGACTTGCGGTGAAGCCTGTATTTACAAGAAAGTGAGTGGGAGCACTACATCCTTTCTGATAAGTATATGTGAATGACATATTATTGATCGGAGATGATGTAGAATTTTCTAGAAAGCATAAAGGAGTGATTGAAAGGAGTTTTTCAAAGAAAGACCTCGGTGAAGCTGCTTACATATTGGGCATCAAGATCTATAGAGATAGATCACGACGCTTGATATGACTTTTGATGAGTACATACCTTGATAAGATTTTGAAGGAGTTCAAAATGGACCAGTCAAAGAAGGAGTTCCTGCCTGAGTTGTAAGGTATGAAGTTGAGTAAGACTCAAAACCCGACTACGGTAGAAGATAGAGAGAGAATGAAAGGCATTCCCTATGCCTCAGCCATGGGTTCTATAAAGTATGCCATGCTGTATACCAGACCTATTGTGTACCTTGCCATGAATTTGGCAAGAGGGTACAATAGTGATCCGGGAGTAGATCACTGGACATCAGTCAAAATTTAGGTACGTAAAGAAGACTAAGGAAATGTTTCTCGGTTATGGAGGTGACAAAGAGATCGCCATAAAGGGTTACGTCAATGCAAACTCTAACACTGATCCGGATGACTCTGAGTCTCAATCTGGATACATATTGAAAGTGGGAGCAATTAGCTAGAGTGGCTCATGCAGAGCATTGTAGACATAGAAATTTGCAAAATACATACGGATCTGAATGTGAACGACCCGTTGACTAAACTTCTCTCACAAGCAAAACATGATCACACCTTAGTACTCTTTGGGTGTTAATCAGATGGCGATGTGAACTAGATTATTGACTCTAGTAAACCCTTTTGAGTGTTGGTCACATGGCGATGTGAACTATGGGTGTCAATCACATAAAGATGTGAACTATTGGTCTTAAATCACATGGCGATCTGAACTAGATTATAGAATCTAGTGCAAGTGGGAGACTCAAGGAAATATGCCCTAGAGGCAATAATAAAGTTGTTACTTATATTTCCTTATATCATGATAAATGTTTATTATTCATGCTAGAATTGTATTAACCGAAAACTTGATACATGTGTGGATACAAAGACAAAACACCGTGTCCCTAGTAAGCCTCTACTAGACTAGCTCGTTAATCAAAGATGGTTAAGTTTCCTAACCATAGACATGTGTTGTCATTTGATGAATGGGATCACATCATTAGGAGAATGATGTGATTGACAAGACCCATCCGTTAGCATAGCATATTGATCGTTCAGTTTTATTGCTATTGCTTTCTTCATGTCAAATACACATTCCTGCGACTATGAGATTATGCAACTGCCGGATACCGGAGGAATGCCTTGTGTGCTATCAAACGTCACAACGTAACTGGGTGATTATAAAGATGTCTATAGGTATCTCCAAAAGTGTTTGTTGGGTTGGCATAGATCGAGACTAGTATTTGTCACTCCGAGTATCGAAGAGGTATCTCTGGGCCCTCTCGGTAATGCACATCATAAGAAGCCTTGCAAGCAATGCGACTAATGAGTTAGTTGCGGGATGATTCATTAAGGAACGAGCAAAGAGACTTGCCGGTAACGAGATTGAACTAGGTATGAACATACCGACGATCGGATCTCGGGCAAGTAACATACCAATGACGAAGAGAATAACGTATGTTGTCATAACGGTACGACCGATAAAGATATTCATAGAATATGTGGGAACCAATATGAGCATCCAGGTTCCGCTATTGGTTATTGATCGGAGAGGTGTCTCGGTCATGTCTACATAGTTCTCGAACCGGTAGGATCCGCCCGCTTAACGTTCGATGACGATTTGTATTATATGAGTTATGTGATTTGGTGACCGAATATTGTTCGGCGTCCCAGATGAGATCACGGACATGACGGGGAGTATCGAAATGGTCGATAGGTAAAGACTGATATATTTGATGATAGTATTCGGACACCGGAAGTGTTCGGGAGTGTATCGGGTACATATCGGAGTACCGGGAGGTTACCGGAACCCCCGGGGGAAGATATGGGCCATAGGAGGGAGGCACACCAGCCCACAAAGGGGTGGCGCGCCCCCCACATGGAAGGAGTCTGAATAGGACTAGGAGAGGGGGCGGCACCCCCTTTCCTTCTCCTCCTCTATCTCCTTTCCCCTTTCCCCCTCCGGTAAAAGGAAGGGGGGGGGGCGAATTGGACTAGGAGCCCAAGTAGGATTCCTCCTACTTGGGCGCGCCTAGGGCCGGCTGATAATCCCCAAGTGCAAGGAATCATCGTAGCACTTTCCAAATGTGGAAGTGATAAGTATGGAGTGTCGAACCCACAAGGAGCTAAAGGTAAGATCAATATTCTCTCAAGCCCAATCTGCCACTGATACGACTCTACGTACACCGAACTTTTGCTTCCAACTAGCAACGAGAAATAAAACTATGTTGTGGGTATGAAGAGGATAACTTTTTATGATATCGGAGACCTAAATATAAAAGTAGGTGTTGTTATCATAAAGTTAGAATATATTACTAAATAATATAAATAGCGAGTGTGGAATAATGATGGATCGGTGTGCGGAATTGTCCTAGGCAATTGTTAACAAGACCGGTAATCACTATTGCAGTTTCATATGAGGGAGAGGCATAAGCTAACATACTTTCTCTACTTGGATCATATGCACTTATGATTGGAACTCTATCAAGCATCCGCAACTACTAAAGATCATTAAGGTAAAACCCAACCATAGCATTAAAGCATCAAGTCCTCTTTATTCCCATACGCAACAATCCCTCTTACTCGGGTTTGTGTTTCAGTCACTCACCAACCCACTATAAGCAAATCATGAACATATTGCAACACCCTACAGCGGGAATCCCTCACGCTTGCGCGACACGGAGGGCACCATAGGACAGCACCAAAATAAAACATACAACTCATACCAATCTAGATCATCAATCAACCCAAAGACAAAAGATATCTACTCAAAATATCATAGGATGGCAACACATCATTGGATCATAATATGTGGCATAAAGCACCATGTTCAAGTAGGGATTACAGCGGGGTGCGGGAGAGTGGACCGCATAAAAGAGATGAGGATGGTGATGATGATGGTGATAATGATGGTGATGTTGATGAAGACGATCACCGTGGCGATGATTCCCCTCCCGATGGCACTCCGGCGACACCGGAAGAGAGGAGGAGAGGTTCTTCCCCTTGTGCTTCCTCCTCCATGGCCTCCACCCTCTGGTCCTTGGCCTTCATGGTGATGATGGCCCCTCCGGGATACTCCTCCATGGCCTTCGGTGATGATGGCCCCCTCCGGCAGGGTACCGGAGAGGACCTAGATTGACTTCTCGTGGCTACAGAGGCTTGCTGCGGCGGAACTTCCGATCTAGGTTAATTTTCCGAGGTTTATGTATTTATAGGAATTTTTGGCGTCGGTCCCACGTCAAGGAGGTGCCCGAGCTGTCCACGAGGCAGGCCCACGCGCCCTGGGGGGGTGGGCGCGCCCCCACCCTCGTGGGCAGCTCGGGACTCTTCTGGCCCAATTCCAGTACTTTTTGGTCTTCTTTTGGTCCATAAAAAATCATCAAAAATTGGCACGTCAATTGGACTCCGTTTGGTAATTCTTTTCTGCAAAACTCAAAAACAAGGAGAAAACAGAAACTGGCACTGGGCTCTAGGTTAATAGGTTAGTCCCAAAAATCATATAAAATATCATACAAATGCATATAAAACATCCTAGAAGGATAATATAATAGCATGAATACTTCATAAATTATAGATACGTTGGAGATGTATCAGCATCCCCAAGCTTAATTCATGCTCGTCCTCGAGTAGGTAAATGATAAAAGAAATAATTTATGAAGTGTGAATGCTAGAGTGTGCATAAGTTTGATCAGTGATAATTTCAATCACCTTTTCTAGCATCATTATATGTCATAACAGTAGCTCATCGCATAAAATTTTTCATGATCAAGTAACAAGCCATTCACATGTTAAAGTATAGATCATAAACTTTCTTGAAAATTAACAAACAATATTCTCAGTCATCAAACAATTGCAATTCATCTTATTTTCAGGAAGAGTCTATGTCAGAGCTTTGATTTAGCAAACTCCACATACTCAACTATCATTTAGTCTTTCACAATTGCTAACACTCACGCGGTACTTGTGGTTATAGAGTTTTAATCGGAAACAGAGAAAGATAGGGGCTTATAGTTTCGCCTCCCAACCTTTTACATCAAGGGTAATGTCAACAATAATAAATCATGCTCCCCTACATCCGATTAGATGTATCCATCAGGATCTTTCCAACATACTGTGCTTGCCAAAGGATAAAATGAAAAAGGAAAGGTGAAGATCACCATGACTCTTGCATAAGGTAGAAGATGATAATAAAAGATAGGCCCTTCGCAGAGGGAAGCAGAGGTTGCCATGCGCTTTTATGGTTGGATACACAAAATCTTAATGCGAAAGAATGTCACTTTATATTGCCCCTTGTGATATGAACCTTTATTATGTAGTCCATCGCTTTTATTACTTCCACATCACAAGATCGTATAAAGCTTATTTCTCCCACACCAATCAATCATACATATTTAGAGCAATTTTATTTCTTTGCACCGATGACAACTTACTTGAAGGATCTCACTCAATCCATAGGTAGGTATAGTGGACTCTCATGGCAAAACTGGTTTAAGGGTTTTTGGAAGCACAAGTAGTATCTCTACTTGGTGCTGAGAATTTGGCTAGCATGAGGGGGAAAGGCAAGCTCAACATGTTGGATGATCCATGACAACATACTTTATCTTAGATATAAGAAAATAACTCATTACGTTGTCTTCCTTGTCCAACATCAACTCTTTAGCATGTCATATTTTAATGAGTGCTCCCAATCATAAAAGATGTCAATAATAGTATATTAGATTCTGTTTTCATTGCATAGTTTGCTAGTTTTCTAGTTTCTATGGCTTATATTCCTCAATATAAGTTTTAGAAATGACATGGTACAGTAGGCATTGTGTGAGAACAGTTATGAACCTTGTCTTTGACAGTACCAAAGTTAATGGTTTACTCTTTATCATACTAACCTATCTCATGAAGTTTGGTTAAGTTTTGTGTGATTGAAGTTTTCAAGCTTTGGGTGAGATATCGATATGAGGAGAATAAGGAGTGAAAGACCCTAAGCTTGGGGATGCACAAGGCACCCCAAGGTAATATTCAAGGAAGACTCAAGCGCCTAAGCTTTGGGATGCCCGTAAGGCATCCCCTCTTTCGTCTTCAAAACGAGCATCCCCTCTTTCGTCTTCAAAACTATTGGTATACCTTACTCGGAGCTATATTTTATTCGTCACATGATATGTGTTTTGCCTGGAGCGTGTTTTCGATTTTACTTGCTGTTTGAATAAAATCATTGGATCTGAAATATTGAATGAAAAGAATCCTCCCATGGCTAGTTAATTATTTGACTACTCAGTGTTCTTCACTCATATCTTTTGGAGTAGTTTGTCATTTACTCATGTGCCTCATGTATATCCTATGAGTAAATGGTTGAATAAATTGTATGTCATAAACCTGAATTTATATATGTTTCATATGCTTATAACATGGGGAGTAATGACTTCACACATAATAAGTATAGGTACTAAACTTATTGAAAGTTAGCAAATGTAGAATTGGTCACTTGAACAATTCATGAAAGAATATTGAAGGAAGAGGGGTTTCACATATAAATATACTATTATTGACATCTTTTATGATTGGGAGCACTCATTAAAATATGACATGCTAAAGAGTTGATGTTGGACAAGGAAGACAACGTAATGAGTTATGTTTTCTTATATCTGAGATAAAGTATGTTGTCATGGATCATCCAACATGTTGAGCTTGCCTTTCCCCTAAAAACAGAACAGTCTGTAGTAATCTGGAAGTTTGGTAAACTTATGTAACTCCTAAAATTATGAAATAAATATGAAAATATGAAAAATTTGTACATAAGTAATGTGCAAAAAGTTTCAGACCCATTTGAATTTCCAGTAAAAAATGTAAATTCACGCACTACAGCCAAAGTTTCTGTTTTTGTTCTGCACATAGTAAACAAGCAATCTAATCATCCTGAAACCAAAGCTTGGCAAATTATTTTTATAATACAATAGATATATACAAGGGGATATTTATTTACAGATAAACTTCCATGAAAAATTCTACATTGTTTCCGTGAGCATGAACACAAGTGCTCAAGGTCGACCCTCACTTCTCCAATGCATAACTTTCCAATCACTTCTCTTTTTTTGAAAAACTTTTTAGGCATGAAAGGCAAGTAAATTTTTTTGTATTTTCATTCTTTTAATTTTTTTTGTATGTTTCACCCACAACTAAACAGAAACAAAAAGGAAAAAAAACTCTACTTAGTGAAGAAAGCAAACAAGCACACACGAGAATATCAACCCCACGCCATTGCTCCCCGGCAACGGCGCCAGAAAAGAGCTTGATAATCCCCAAGTGCAAGGAATCATCGTAGCACTTTCCAAAGGTGGAAGTGATAAGTATGGATTGTCGAACCCACAAGGAGCTAAAGGTAATATCAATATTCTCTCAAGCCCTATCTGCCACTGATACGACTCTACGTACACCGAACGTTTGCTTCCAACTAGCAACGAGAAATAAAACTATGTTGTGGGTATGAAGAGGATAACTTTGTATGATATCGGAGAGCTAAAATATAAAGTAGGTGTTGTTATCATAAAGTTAGAATATATTACTAAATAATATAAATAGCGAGCGTGGAATAATGATGGATCGGTGTGCGGAATTGTCCTAGGCAATTGTTAACAAGACCGGTAATCACTATTGCAGTTTCAAATGAGGGAGAGGCATAAGCTAACATACTTTCTCTACTTGGATCATATGCACTTATGATTGGAACTCTAGCAAGAATCCGCAACTACTAAAGATCATTAAGGTAAAACCCAACCATGGCATTAAAGCATCAAGTCCTCTTTATTCCCATACGCAACAATCCCTCTTACTCGGGTTTGTGTTTCAGTCACTCACCAACCCACTATAAGCGAATCATGAACGTATTGCAACACCCTACAGCGGGAATCCCTCACGCTTGCGCGACACGGAGGGCACCATAGGACAGCACCAAACTAAAACATACAACTCATACTAATCTAGATCATCAATCAACCCAAAGACAAAAGATATCTACTCAAAACATCATAGGATGGCAACACATCATTGGATCATAATATGTGGCATAAAGCACCATGTTCAAGTAGGGATTACAGCGGGGTGTGGGAGAGTGGACCGCGTAAAAGAGATGAGGATGGTGATGATGATGGTGATGTTGATGAAGACGATCACCGTGGCGATGATTCCCCTCCCGATGGCACTCCGGCGCCACCGGAAGAGAGGAGGAGGGGTTCTCCCCCTTGTGCTTCCTCCTCCATGGCCTCCACCCTCTGGTCCTTGACCTTCATGGTGGTGATGGCCCCTCCGGGATACTCCTCCATGGCCTCCGGTGATGATGGCCCCCTTCGGCAGGGTGCCGGAGAGGGCCTAGATTGACTTCTCGTGGCTACAGAGGCTTGCGGCGGCGGAACTTCCGATCTAGGTTAATTTTCCGAGGTTTCTGTATTTATAGGAATTTTTGGCGTCGGTCTCACGTCAAGGAGGTGCCCGAGCTGTCTACGAGGCAGGCCCACGCGCCCTGGGGGGGTGGGCGCGCCCCCACCCTTGTGGGCAGCTCGGGACTCTTCTGGCCCAATTCCGATACTTTTTGGTCTTCTTTTGGTCCATAAAAAATCATCAAAAATTGGCACGTCAATTGGACTCCGTTTGGTAATCCTTTTATGCAAAACTAAAAAACAAGGAGAAAACAGAAACTGGCACTGGGCTCTAGGTTAATAGGTTAGTCCCAAAAATCATATAAAATATCATACAAATGCATATAAAACATCCTAGAAGGATAGTATAATAGAATGAATACTTCATAAATTATAGATACGTTGGAGACGTATCACCGGCCTCCTCCCCCTCCCTCCTTTAAATACGTGGGGAGGGGGCGCCTAGAAGACACATCATCTATTCCAAGCCATGTGCGGCGGCCCCCTCCATAGTTTACGCCTCCCGTCATAGTCACGTAGTGCTTAGGCGAAGCCCTACACGGATCACTTCACCGTCACCACGCCGTCGTGCTGACGGAACTCTCTCTCGACAATTTGTTGGATCAAGAGTTTGAGGGACGTCATCGAGCTGAACGTGTGTAGAACTCGGAGGTGCCGTACCTTCGGTGCTTGTTCGGTCGGAACGTGAAGAAGTTCGACTACATCGACTGTGTTAACAAACGCTTCCGCTTTTAGTCTACGAGGGTACATGGACACACTCTCCCCCTTTGGTTGCTATGCCTCTCCTAGATAGATCTTGCGTGGACGTAGGAATTTTTTTGAAATTGCATGCTACGTTTCCCAACAGTTCAATCAATCTAGTTGAACAGTCAAAGCAAACCAAAGAGGTGGTAGTCTTTGTCGGTTCAATATCCGGCGTATCACGTAGTAGGGGTCCTAAGCTAGGAGTCTTGGAGCGATGGTAACATGGACACGAGGTTTTACCTAGCTTCGGGCTCTCTTGAGGAGATAATACCCTACATGCTGCTTTTGATTGTGCTCATATGGGTGTAGTACAGAGTACATGTATCTACCACAAGATTGTAGTAATAAATATGAGATTGTCTATTGACTAGCCTGGCCTCGGTTTATATATGCACCGTAGGCCTAGGGTTTAGATGAGTCCTTGTCTTGGGCGCCAAGTCTTGTAGAATCCTCCTTGTATGTGGCATGGGCTGTCCGAACTGGCCCATGAGTATATGGCCATGGGGGTCCTCGGCCCAATCTAACTGATCGAGAGATGACGTGGTGAGTACCCCCTAGTCCAGGACACCATCAGTAGCCCCCTGAATTAGTCTTCAAGTTGGGGACGCTCCTCGATTCTTCCGAACTGTTCTTCATCTTCGGTTTTCGGTCTTGAAAACTAGTTCAACAAATCTTCTTATCTTCGATCTTGAGGATCGCCGAAGTAAATCCGAAGGGTTTATATGTCGGGTATCCGAGGAGCCCCTTTAAGTTATCGACTTTTATCAATGCCTTGTTATTTTTATGCCACACCTAGGATTTGAAGTGTTTCCCGTGTAGCAGTGTCCTCTTGCGTCCGAGCTCCGACGACGGACTGTATCCAAGCTCCAATGCCGGCCTGTATCCAAGCTCCAATGCCGGACTGTGTCCGAGCTCCAACGCCGGACTATGTCCAAGCTCCAACACCGGACTATATCCGAGGTGCCATAGATCACCTTGGTTCAAAAAGTTTTAGTAGAGCTTAATGCCGGAAATGCCCTCTAAGGAGCTAGCCACGTGCATCCGAGCTATATGCCGAACTGCTTCTGAGGTGGCTCAGCACCTCGGTCATGGGCTGATTGTTTGCGGATTTTATTTCCAATGCATATAGATTTATTTGCTGATGAGATGTATTGCCAGTGGCCCTCAAGGTGTCTATTGGCCTAAAATCCGAGATGCGCCTGAAGGAAAACATAAAACTACTGATCCTGGTAGCCCCTGAGACCCAGGTCATGAAATCGGCCTGAGGATCAACTCCTAGCTCGGCAGCATACATAGGAATAGAAACACAGTGTAATATATTAGAGGTAATAGTGATCGACGGACGGGCCCCTGAGAGAGGGTCGTGAGAAGTCACCGTGATATATTAGCTTGATGCCGGATAAGTCCCATATGGTATTTATTGTCGTCCGAAGACGCGCTTGTCCATAGTTCGGTTCTGCCGAACACTGAGCACTTTGAATTTTCTGCATTGAATAGGCAATGCAGTAGCCCCCGAGACACTGGTCGGGTGGCACGGGTGGTCGAATTAAGGATCGATATCTGTTTGACAGAAAATTTTGTTGTGTTTAACACAAACTTCTCGAAAAGAGAATAAAGATCTCTTAAAAGAGTTTAGAGCTGGTCGAAATCCGAGCTCGCCAAGGTAGGCCCCAAGGGGTTTAAAAGATGGAATGCAGTAAATGGATTTTACTCGCAATTTTTATGTGTAATGATTCTATGTATCCAAGTATTTTTCATCATTAATGCTCAAATCCGCATTGTACAAAACTTTGTTGACCGACCATCGGCTTCAACCTCCTCGGCTAGTAGCTGGGGAGTGTTTGTCCTACTTTATAAAGCCGTTATAAGGGCAAAGTTTTACGGCAAACAAGGCAATCCGGTCATACGGTTTTATAAACGAAGTTACACGGAGAGATATGTTATATTACGTTTTAACGTAAGAAACATCTTCCAAAGAAAATAGTCCCGCTATCGGTTCCTTTCTTTGGGTCGTCATGCTTATCATGATCATGAAAACTCACCTCCGATCAATGTGGGAGGAAAATATTGAGGATTGAGTTTGTGAAAGTTCCCAAACTCTATGGTATTAATGAACCAAAATTATTACTTCCGTCGTTGCCGACCAATGTGATCCTTTAAGATTGCTAGCTTTCAGCTTCACCCAGTCTGAGGTACTAACTCGGATGACCCGGTAGTAACAATCACAGAGGTTCTCCCTTTACCGCTTAGCCGAACAATCGGGAACTAGGGGTAAGCACAGGAGCCAGGCAACCCAGCTTGGCCAAAATCTTAAGTCAAATTGATGCATATGTATGGTTTTATAACGATGATTACGGAAGGCAGCCTTTGTATAATAAATACAAACGCCGATGATATGTTTATTTTGACTCTGTTGCGACCGTTTATCAGTTGAAAGTGGCCCATCGTCGGCTGCCGCCCCATTGTAGATGCTACGCAGGGTGTTTTCGCAATAACAAAACAACCCTTAGCCGACGTCTCGGTGCCCGAAGGCGGTTGTGTTAGCGGAAACGAGGCAATCAGATATGCGGGCTTTATAACTCTCACTTAGTCATAGGAGCTTTCAACTGGGGAAGCTAGCTACGAGCCCCCGGTTAGTGTTCAGCGACAGCCGAGGTCAAGCCGTAAACACTTCGGGCAAAGTTATGAATGGCCCATCATTTAACATAGTCATCGGATCGCTGACCAGTTTACGCTTATTATGATAGTCAGTTTTCGGCTTTCTCCACTGAGGTGCTTAACCATGTGAGCTGGAAGCACAATCGCAGTGGTTCTCCCTTTGCACACCTAGACGAACAAAGCGGAACATAGGAGGCAAGCACAGGAGCCGGGCAACCCAACTATTGACCGAAGACATAATTCGAAACCAATGCATATATAGCAATATCCAAGAATGTTTTCTCCGAATCTCTAAAGGTGTCCGGCGTTGCACTGCGAGA
Organism: Aegilops longissima; assembly: GCA_021605205.1. Classification (NCBI taxonomy): domain Eukaryota; kingdom Viridiplantae; phylum Streptophyta; class Magnoliopsida; order Poales; family Poaceae; genus Aegilops; species Aegilops longissima. The sequence goes on along the minus strand of CM038676.1, from coordinate 80,678,283 downwards.
CTTATGCGGGAAACACACAAATAGTTTAAAAGTGTCATAGGCTTGGAAAACCCAACAATTTAGTAAAAACTTAACGTCCGAATTAGATCAAGTGTTCGGTGCCAATCCGAAAATTGGTCTTAAAAAAAGGGTGCTTCTGTCATGCATTAATATGACACATCCGATCTCAAGACCTCAAGCGGGTCAGCCCACGGCTGTAACCTCCTATCCCGAAGGCGGAGTACTGCTCATTAGGCCAGTTTAGCGAACTAAACTCGAACGGCTTTGAGAGAGAGACTAGGCTCCTCGTCTATTGACCACACACTCACGTCGAAAAAACGAGTGATAGAAAAAGATTTTGCAATGACCAAGAAGAAAAAATTTATTATAAAACGGCTCATACTAATTTAAGAGCCCCCGAGTAACTTGGGCAAAAGAATTTTATGTATAATGATTGTATGTACGGAAGTACTTATATCATATCTGTGTTCACCAGAACTTTAAATGCGTCTTAACCGACCGTCGGCTTCTCCCTCTTCGGTCAAGGACCGAAAAGTGTTATGTACTCCACCTGTCAAGAATATCGACGGTGTTTTCGATAACCATGCAATCAGGCCATAAGGCTGTAACAGACAAAGCGCGCTCAGGGAACTTATGCTATATTACTGACGAAGTGTAAGAAGCATCTTCGAAGAAAATAGTACCTCCACCGATGCCTTTCTTCGGTTTCTCATTGTTACTATGGGACTTGTGCAATAGATTTTTTGTACTCATGAGTTCCGTTGTGTGCCGACCATAATTGAAAACTATAAGAGCGCTAGATTTCGGCTTCACCTAGTCTAAGGTCCGAGCTCGGATGACCCGATCGTGACAATCGCAGAGGTGCTCCCTTTACTCCCTAGCCGAACGATTGGGAACGTAGGGGTAAACACAGGAGCAAGGCAACCCAGCTTGCGAAACACTTAAGTCAACACGGTGCATATTGTGGCGTAATACACGAACAAGGAATGAAGCCATACAAGTATAATCATATGCAAGAGGATAGGCTTCATAATGGAAGCCCCCAAGCAAACGGGGTATTTGAATTTGTGTGTCACAAACAAAGTTTTGACAAGGAAGTTTTCACAAACAACTTTTTGCCAAAAAAGTATAATGCTTGGTCGAACCGAACAAAATTTAAAATTGAAAATTCTGAGCATAAAAGCGACTTAGCTGGTTAATGTGCTCGGTGTCGATGCATGGCCCGAGCATACGGTAGGAAAAGGTCCCAGCCCCGAAGCCGGTCCCGAGGTGGCGGAGCGGAGAGCTCGACACTCCGAAGTGGCGACATAGCACGGCCAATGCAGGCCTGCAGTGTGACGCCGAAGCCCCCGGCGTGGGTTAATGAAGTGATGACGAAGCCCTCGGTCCAGCCGAGGTGACGTGGTACATCGGTACGCAGAGATGACAGCGCTGCACGATCCGGATCCTTTATCCGACGAGGTAGAACCCTCTCGATGATGTCGAAGTCCCCGAGGCAACCGAACATGTCGGTATAGCAATTCGACCAACAAGGTGATCATGCGAGCCGATTTATGCCGATTGGGACGACGACATCGGCTTGCCAAAGTGACGGCGTGACGCAGTCGAAGTCGATTACCTACACACATAAAATATTGCGGTCCAAAAAATAATAATATAAATATATATAAAATCCTTGCATAATTGTTTTACGCAAAAATAATTTATTTAAAGAGATGTGTCTTGGCGCCGAAGTCAATGTCGATGCAGGGCATCGGCGCGACGCGGTGAAGGCGTGGCAAAGCCTGAATTCACAGGCCGGTTCGTGTTCCGGATGCGGCATTCGCCGAACTGTATACGGAGACTGACCGAACCACCACGCGATCGTCGTTAATGCGACCACCATTTGATAGACCTGTGTACAGCTGATGAAACAAACCAGAGTAGTAATTCCTTGGGAAAAATAAACCCAAGCAAGAAAAAATACTAGGATTATTAGCACCTAGTTTATCTGTTGTAGCAATCTGAAGAAAGTTTACTCCCAAAATTGGGACTCGATCCGCACACCCATTGCCTGATGGGCGATAAAGCGACGACATGGCAATGCTGGCAAAGGTGGGCTCGCCGAGGCAAAGCCCCCGATCCAGCTAACGTGATGAAGCTGGTCGGCTGGTGACGCCGAAGTCACCGGAGTATGTTGATGAAGAAATAGCCAAGTCCCTGGTCCAGCCGAGGTGACGGAGCAGGTCGGTGAGGAGACGTTGCGGCTGCCATATCAGCCGAGGTGTTGAAGCAGGTCGACGTGATGGACATCGGCTTGAAGAAGCAACAGTGCGGCCATGCTGACGCAGGTCATGACTTGAGACGCGGTCAATGCCGGCTTGATGAAGTGACCATGCGGCGATGCCGGTGTGCCCGCTCCGTGTAATCCGTGGGGCTGCGATGTTGGTGATGATTTATCCTTCGCGATGCCAAACTCTTGTTCGGCTTGCCGAGATGATAATCTATGAAGTTGAGCTCGGCTCAACGAAGCGGCGATGTGTCTAGCGCAGGTTGGCAGCCATGGAGCAATATTGCCGGACTGGATTGACACCAGCGTGATGGTGAAGATTACCTCGGAGGAGGCTTAAAATTTTATGGCTACACTACAAAAAAAAGACACATCCATGACATTTTGGGCCGAACGAAAAAATTTTCTTTCATACATATGACACTTCTATGACGATAATTGTGACAAAACCCGGTATCATCATAGATGTGGTGGGCTCCTACTTCTATGACAAAAAATCATAACAGAAAATGGGATTTTCTTCCTGGGCGGGCCGGAGACGCAGCTGCATGTCATTCTTTGGGCCGTCCATGACGGAAAAAACCGTGGTAGAAGCGAGGGGTAGGAAAATTTCGGGGAGTTCCCGGTTACGGTGGGAGGTCAGGGGCCGAGCGATGCGCGTTTCTCTTGTACACGTACGCGCGTGTGTGCGAGGCGTTGGGATCTAACTGAACCCGAGCGATTACACTGCAGGCAACACGTTACTGAACCCGAGCGATCGATCGATGGCTGTTAACTGAACCCGATCGAGTGATTCCTCCGCTCTGCTGCTAATCAAGCCGATCGATGCTGCCTCTGGGATGAGCAGTGGCGTTATGGGGTTTGGATGAGCGATGGCGGTGGCGTTGCCTCTGGATGAACAGGACCCGTGGTGTGGAGGGCTGGATGAGCGATGAGCGGTGGAGGGTGGTTGAACCGGACCCGTGGTGTGGAGGGCTGGATGAGCATGAGACGGTGGAGGGGTGCCCGTGGAGGGTGGTTTAACAGAGCCAGTGGAGAAGCGGCGTGGTGGAGGCTGGATGAGCAGGAGCCCGTGGAGGCTGGAGGAGGTCGACGGTGGAGATGAGCGGTATCCCGTGGAGTCCCGTTTTGCGCACGCCACACCCTCCCGATGAAAAGGACCCCCGTTTCGACCGTAGCGCTCCAAAACACGTCTGTTTCGTCCGTTTTGCGGTACGCACACCCCTCCCGATCAACAGGACCCTCGTTTCGACCGTAGGAGGTCTGTTTCCTCCGTTTTGCGGTACGCCACACCCCTCCCAATCAACAGGACCCCCGTTTCGACCATAGGAGGTATGTTTCCTTCGTTTTGCGGTACACCACAACCCTCCCGATCAACAGGACCCCGTTCCTGTCACGTCCCTAGTTCTGGTATGCACTAGGCTAGCCCTTCATGTGAGCATCATGTTTAAATTCTAATGAAATTTGAATTGAGGAATTTTCAGAAACCTCAGAAGACCACTAAAAATAACCAACATTTAATTCTCATCAAATGAGTCCAAGAAAATGTTCCTGTTATTCTGTGAAAATATTGGCATGAGGTAAAACTCAAACCAATATTTTTGGAGGCACAGAAATAATTTATTTTGGGCCTTTGATTTAAATCAATAACATATTTGGGTTGGAATTATTTCTGCTATATAAGAAATAATGTTCAAATATTTTTGTAAATTTGCTTGTGGCCTTGGACTATCTCTCTGAGCTCACACAAAAATTTATAGAAAGTTTTAAAATGATTTAGTTCTCAAACTAAATCAAAACAAAATAACATAAAATAAAAATAGGAAAAGAACAGAGGCTCACCTGGAACTTACCTGGCGCCCACTAAGCCCACCTGGGCCTCACCTGTGCGGCCCAGGAGCCAGCCCAGCCCACCTGGCCTGGTGCAGTCATCCCAACCTCTCGCCAAGTGGCGGAGGAGGACAACGCACTGCTGCTGCTGGCGCCACGCCACCAGCTGCCTCGCCTCGTCGCTGGCCACCGCGACGCCTCGCGTCTTCTCCTCGGCGCCGCCCCGACCCCCTGGACCCCCTCGCTCTCTCCCTCTCCCTCATTCCCCTCCTCTGTCTCCTTCTTTCACGCACACCCGAACGCGTCGTCGCTGCCGTTCGTCACCACCGCGGCCACCGGCCAGCGCTAGACCCATGGACTAGCCCCCGAGCTCCGCTGTGCCACCCTCGTCCTCTCCGTCAGCTCACATGGCCGGAAGAGCTCCAACGCGCCGTCCCCGACCACTTCTTCATCGTTGGCCGCCGCGGATCTCCATTGCCGACTCGCCGCCGTCCGAGCTTCCCCGAGCACGCCGAGTCCACCACTGCACTCCACGTGAGCTCCTAATCATCCTCCCCCTCTCCGTTCTCTCTCTAGCATGCCGTAGCCGCCGCGCCTCTCTCACCCGACAGCACGCCGCCGCACGAGCTCATCGCCGACGAGGCTCCGGTGGCCCTTTGGTTCCGTGCGTGCCTCCATTGGGTTCGTGAGCTCTCATAGAACGCGTAGGTTCTAACCGTAGATCCTCCCGTGCACGGCGTCGTCGTTTTCATCGGCGCCCGAACTCCGGCCGCCGCCACAACCTCGCTTCCGGCGAACGCCTACCACCCCGCACCCTTCCGTTGGTTCCCCTGGTTGCGCGTGGCCACGGGCTACCTCCTGGTGGCCTTCGCGCATCCAGCCGTCGCCCGCAGCTCAAGTCCGGCGAGTTGCCGCCGCAGTTTAGGTCGCCGCCGGCCAAACCCCGGCGTGCTGACGTGGCAGCGTCATTAGCAGCTAATGGCGCCACTAATTGAACCCACACCCACTGACATATGGGCCCCACTTCCTAATTAACCCTATTTTAGTTTTGTTTAGATCAAACTAAACCCGTAGGCCCCACAGGTCAGTTTGACCCGGCCACGTCACCTGTTGACCTGGCCCCACTTGTCAGTGACCCTAGCCATCACTGTGAGACTGACCAGCGGGTCCCGCTGGTCAGTTTAGACCTGGACAGCGCCCGTTGACTTGCTGACGTCACCGTGAGGTCGTGCTGACGCATTAAAGCCTTTTTGGAATTAAAAATAAATCAGAAAGGTTTAGAAATTCCAGAAAATAGCTAAAACTTCTAAAATTCATAGTAATTCAACCGCTAGGTCCAAATCAAATAATTTATATATGAAAAATTATCAGAAAAATTCAAGGAATCCATCTGTACCATTTTCATTCATGTTTGAACAATGTTTGTCCTCTGTTTTGGACAACACAAATAAAGGGCATTTAAATAATCATATATGGAGTTGGAATTTGAATCATGTATTCAAACCAACTTCATTTAAATCATAGCTAGATGCATTAGCTCAAATCACATCATATTGCCATGTCATGATCATGCATCATATTGTGGCATTGCATTGATTGTGTTTTTTCTCTATTGCCGGTGTTTGTCCCCCCTCTCGGTAGGCGTATCCCGACGATAAGTTTGATGACACCGATGAAGAACTATATTATCTTCAGAAGTGCCAGGCAAGCAAAACCCCCTTGTTCATTCCGATACAATCCCACTCTCTCGCTCCTGCTCTCTTTTACTGCATTAGGACAACATCGATTCAACTGTTACATGCTGCAGTAGATGAACCCCTTTATCCTCTGCATGACCTGTCATTCCACAGTAAATAGATGAAACCCACTAGCATGAGTAGGAGTTGTTTGAGCCCTGATGTGCCTACTCATTCATGCTTGTTTGTCATGCATGCTATTGCTTAGAGTTGTGTCAGGTCTGATTCATCGGGAATGAATTGGAAAGTGGTGAACATGTCCTACTGTGTGCGAGCTAAGTGTGTGAACACGATTTGGTAAAGGTAGCGGTGGGAGGCCATGTAGGAGTACATGGTGGGTTGTCTCATTGAAACCGTCCTCAGGAACTGAGTTCTGTGTTTGTGATCCATGAACAGTTACTACCACACATTGGGATCCTTAATTGACTCTCTCGGCTTCTTAACCACCCTTGTCCTCTGTCCAGGAGTTGCAACTAGTTTCTGGTGTTTGTAGGATATGTGTTGGAGGCCGTGCGAAGCGCTGACCCTAGGGTGGGCTATGATGCGGTAGATACACCGTGGCCAAAATCGAATGCCCGTTTGGTATCTCGGGAACCCTGCACACATCGTTCGGGGCCGTTAGTGGAAACCTCGGCCGGACTCCTGCGGATGGAACCGAATAGGCGATAAACCTGGACTAGGGACTTGAGTGTTTAGGTAGGCCGTGGCCGACACCCTTGCTGGGCTTCCGCTTGAAGGTTGCCGAGTACATGTCGTGTAAACGGCGATAAGTGGTGAGAGCGTGTGTGAAGAAGTACACCCCTGTAGGGTTAATATGATCTATTCGGATAGCCGTGTCCGCGGAAAAGGACTTCTGGGTTGCCTATATCAGTTCATAGACAAGTGAAAGTGGATACTCTAAAATGCGCAAGATAAGCGTGGGTGCTATGGATGGCGTTCTTGTAGGGAGACGGGAGCGGATCCATAGTGGTGTATTGATATGGTGAATAAGTGGACTCGTGTGCGCCACCTCAAAAGAGTTACTTGCAGTCGTAGTTTAGGATAGCCACCGAGTCAAAGCTGGCTTGCTGCAGTCAAACTCCACAACCCCCTTTTGATAATGATGCATATGTAGTTAGTTTCGATGTAAGTCTTCTGAGTACAATTGTACTCACTTTTGCTTATTTTATGTTTTGCGAGAGACTTGGTCTCGCTAGTAGTTCCGCGTGGACTTGACGTTTAGCTTGTTACCTCAGCTACGATCTTGTGCCCTCGGCAGATCTGGTAGATAGTCGGGCTTCTCAGCCTTTTTCATTTATAGATGTACGTACTCGGACATGTTAAGCTTCCGCTTGTGCTTTGACTTGTATGTTTCGAGTGTTGGGTCATGAGACCCATGTTTGTAATATCTCGCTCCTCGGAGCCTAATGAATAAATATTTGAGTCGTAGAGTTATGTTGTGATGCCATGTTGTATTTACACATGTCGAGCATATTGTGTGTATGTTTGAAATGCTTGGTATGTGTGGGATCCGACAATCTAGTTGTTTATCCTTGGCAGCCTCTCATATGGGGAAATGTAGTCTAGTGCTTCTGGCGATAGTAGTCCGCTACAGCCCGGTTCACGAGTCCTGCTATCCCAAAGACTCTGCTTTGGACACTTGACTGGCGGCATGTGTTTCACCGTTCCTATGTCTGTCCTTCGGGAAATGTCACGCGGTGATATTCGAGTCCTGCCTAGCTGCTACAGCCCGAATACCGGAGTCCTGTTAGCCCAGTGCTACAGCCCAATTCATACGTTGATGACCGACATGCTCGATGTGATTCATGTATGCATGTCCCCATGGGTTAGTGCCGCTTTGGGTTCACGACTAGCCATGTCGGCCCGGTTCTCTGTCATATGGATGCTAGCGACACTATCATATACGTGAGCCAAAAGCGCTAAATGGTCCCGGGCCATAGTAAGGAGACACCCATGGGAATACCGTGCGTGAGGCCGCAAAGTGATATGAGGTGTTACCGGCTAGGTCGATGTGACTTAGAATCGGGGTCCTGACAGCTTTGGTATCGAGCCCGATGCTCAGAGGATTACCAAGCCAAACTGGTCGAACTTGTGTCTAGAAATGCTTTAGTTATGTAAGGGAATTGATTGTGGAAGGAACATAAGGCTCTTTTTACTCCTTATACCTCATGGCCTTCGATCCGAGTCAACCTCTTCTCTTCTACGGGTTTAAGAACTAGGCTTCTCATCTATCTATCGAGGATGACGTGTTACTAATCCATAGACCTTTAAGATTGTTGGTTTTAATCCCGATTCAGTTCCTACTATTTTCGTATGATAATTGTTGATCTCGAACCTTGATATTGTGATGTTGAGTGGTTATGCCGCCATTTTTGCAGGATGTCTCAAATCATTTTGAGCATTTACAGCCGTTATGTGTCCGAGTCATCCTGTGTCTCTAAATAGTCGATGCATTTGCAAATCCTTTCCTTCCGTTCGATGTCCTTTTGGTCGAATAAGCACACTAATCGGTAGGTTGAGGTACTTTGTTGCCTCGGCGTAGATGTTGGAGCTATTATTATGACCCTAGGTGTTTAGGAAGTCACCTAGCAATTTAGCAATGCTTTTGTATCCCAAAGTGTGATGATTCTCGGCCATTATTCTTGAAAGCATCTCGTGATGTTATTAGTTAGTAGGCATTCTACTCTGGGTTCTTGAACCCGAGATCCACCCTACTTCATGTTGTTAGTATTTGCTAGTTCCTTTAGGATATTAGTAACCTTGCATTAGTCCTTGAGGTACGTGGTATTTCCTTCTTCCAAATGCTATGAACCGCTTATGGCAGAAGTTCCTCGCTGAACTGAAGGACCACAATCAGAGTACTCTTGAGGAGTTCTCCATTCATAATTGTGACTCTGCCAGTTCTACCTTCTCTGCATGGGTTATCCGGAAGAAATGTTGAGCTTTGCTCGATATACTAATCCATGCCTCCACAACTCGAAAAGTTATATGTTCCTCGAGTTGTTCCTCTTTAGTTGTATCCCGACCATCCTCTATCAGTTGATAACTAAGAGTATGTGTGCATTTGTGTTCATCGATGCCCTGTTATTCATGTGGTCCGTCAAGCCATTCTATTCCGTAATGACTAGGAGAAACAAACTCCAGTACCTCATCCATATCCAGGATTGGGTCAAAGCAGTTGTATTCCGCAGATCAAAATGCCAATTCAGCTTTTGTTCTGTTCTACCCTGAAGTATTACCCACTTTATGTCAGGAACGTCATGAGAATTGCACCTTCCTTTATGAATTCTTGACGTAGTGATACTTCTCGCTATCATTATTCATTCCTCGGTCTCGTGTTGATGCAACCGGAATGCCGACAAGTGAATTGTGATGTGTGAAATCGACACTCCTAGCAACCTCGTTGCTTGGTAGTTAATGGACAATATTCTCATTCTTAGCATGTTGGTTATTAAATCATCATACTAAGATTGATCGTGCTACCTAGTCCTTATTTCTGGTGCACCCTTCGATCAATGAGTTGGGATTATTCAATCCCTTGCTTATTTGATCATATCGTCTTGCCCTGATAAGCAAGATTGTTCTCGAGCTTAATAACGTATCGGTGGTTCGTGACTTTCCAAATATCTTCTTGGAAGTGTTACCGGGTTGTTTCCTGACTGTTATGTTGAGCTCGTGATCATGTTGGTTTTCTTCTAAACCACCCATTCTCCAAGAATCTGTGTTGGATACCCTGAGCTAGTTGGTTGAGCTAAACAACAACTTGGAGAGTTGGAAGATAACAGCTTGTCCGACTTAGTTTATTTCAAGGGATATCTTTTTGTGAGTGTGTTGAAGAAAGATGATATCTTCATCGACTGATCCCCGTGATCAGTTGTTGAATCTATTGTCTTGTCCAAACCTAGATTTGAGTGTGGGCTATCCTCAAATCAAATCAGAACCAACGATATTCGTAATGTTGTCTTACTCGTGGTTGATCCCTCGAGCATACACCATTACCTCTTTTGGTCTGACCAATACTATCACTGTGTTCACATGATGGTGGAAGTCCAGTGATATGGAAATTCCGATGAGTTGTTGTTGAGCCCATCAGCAGCATTTTGTCTCCCCCATGATTCGTGTTGAACATCCAGCTAGTGTTGGAAACTTTGTAAGCAATGCCTTCGTGTTCCGTTCATGAAGCCTATGCTTGGATGGAAGAAGTGACTTCCTCGAATTCATGTGCTTTAGGTGTAAGTTGCCGCCATGAATTTGAGAAAGGTTTGTTTTGTTTCCTATGGAATCGTCCCAAGTTATTCATGCACGTGCGAAGTGCCCTATGGTTTGATAGGTTGGCCGCCTCCACTCCATATGTGTTCCTAGCACACCAAGCCACTGATTGGTTTGTTCGAGGAAAAGGAGTTGTTGTGCGAATACTAGTTCATGCACAAGATTTCAATATCCTCGATGATGGTTCCCCCACCTAAACTTGGTAGTGTTTCATTATAAGACTACTATATGGTCATGCTTGTCTTGGACAACGTGTTCACATGTATGTAGCAGAACCAGCTCATGTTTTGGAGCTTGCTATCGTAGTTCTTTTCCCGAGAATCTCGCAGCATCATCTCGTCGATTTGTGTTGCAAACTTTCATTTTTCTTTCTAGACTCGATGAGTCTGGAATATCCTGACACCAACCAGATCTGAATCTCAGGCAGATATGATGGTTGGAACGTTTTCCCAAGAACTATAATATTGGTTCCTCGATAACCGGTAAGTGGATGTCGTGGCCAACAAACCCAGCCGGAAGACCTATTATTGTAGTATCTTGTTTGAGGAAGTTGGCCACCTCCCCATGAGGACTTCGTAGGATTTACTCTCTAGCTGTTTCTTATGGATTTTTGTGTTCCCGAAGTCCGACCTTTTACTTGATGTTCTAGTTACCAAACCATTTCAATGAATGGGATACGCTAGCACATCAAGGAGAACATTAGAAGCGGAGTGCTAAATGTCTCTCGGTCGATCATCCAGATTTTCTTTCCTTGGCATTGCTAGGGTGAAATCTGAGGAAGTGTTGTCTTCCTTTCCATCTGCATCGTCCATCACTATCCATCATGGTAGTATGTTGTGTTGCCAGGATCCTTGACACGGATATTGGTAAACCTTGATGAATATGGAAGTGCTCAAATTCTTGAGAGCACGCACAAGCGCTAGGTGTTATCATCGGCACTAACTGGGATTGCTCTCAGTTTCTTCGGTTATGCTATAACTTTTCAAACAGTGGACTCACTCTCTTCTGTTGAGCTTCTCCCCAGTTACTAAAATCATTCATCGCGTTGTCTTCAACAAGGTAGTCCACATCATCCATTCTAGTCCGAGTATGCCATTCTACCGAACTCCCCCAAACGATCGCTCGAGATTTGCCTTAGGATGGTATAGAGAATTTTATTGATCTCTGAATCAAAAGTAATTCTTTTGCCACTTAAGGAATAATTCTACGAGTCACCCTCCTCTAAGGTATCTCGTTATGGTATCTTGGCAACTCAAATCCTTGCTACGTTGACAACTATTCACCACCCTCTTAGGTGTGGAATTGTTGTCTACCTAGTGAACCCTCGTCATCTGTTCCACTCCATCCCTCTAGATGTGTGCTTCGTGTCTCAGTTCGAGAGATGTTGCTATGTCTCATTCCGTGAGTTAATCCTGAGTTGTTCGATCTTCGAGAAGATCGATCCTTCTAGAGTCTCCTTCTTCTCTCCTTGTCATGTTAGTTGGCATTCTCAGAACAAGACGACAAGACAAAGATGGTGATCGAATCAACGCCCTTATGAGGTGCCACCTGGATCGTGAAGATTATGTTAGTTTGCCTTTCCCCTTCATCCTACCCTACGCTTGAATCTCGGGACGAGATTCTTGTTTACTGGGGGTGAGTTGTCACGTCCCTAGTTCTGGTATGCACTAGGCTAGCCCTTCATGTGAGCATCATGTTTAAATTCTAATGAAATTTGAATTGAGGAATTTTCAGAAACCTCAGAAGACCACTAAAAATAACCAACATTTAATTCTCATCAAATGAGTCCAAGAAAATGTTCTGTTATTACTGGAAAATATTGGCATGAGGTAAAACTCAAACCAATATTTTTGGAGGCACAAAATAATTTATTTTGGGCCTTTGATTTAAATCAATAACATATTTGGGTTGGAATTATTTCTGCTATATAAGAAATAATGTTCAAATATTTTGTAAATTTGCTTGTGGCCTTGGACTATCTCTCTCGAGCTCACACAAAATTTACAGAAATTTTTAAAATGATTTAGTTCTCAAACTAAATCAAAACAAAATAACAGAAAATAAAAATAGGAAAAGAACAGAGGCTCACCTGGAACTTACCTGGCGCCCACTAAGCCCACCTGGGCCTCACCTGTGCGGCCCAGGAGCCGGCCCAGCCCACCTGGCCTGGTGCCAGTCATCCCCAACCTCTGCCAGTAGGCAGAGGAGGGACAAGGGACAACGCACGGCGCGCGCGGGCGCCACGCCACCAGGCTGCCTGCCTGCGTCGCCTGGCCACCGCGACGCCTCGCGTCTTGTCCTCGGCGCCGCCCCGACCCCCTGGACCCCCTCGCTCTCTCCCTCTCCCTAGTTCCCCTCCTCTGTCTCGTTCTCTCACGCAAACCCGAACGCGTCGTCGCTGCCGTTCGTCACCACCGCGGCCACCGGCCAGCGCTAGACCCATGGACCAGCCCCCGAGCTCCGCTGTGCCACCCTCGTCCTCTCCGTCAGCTCACATGGCCGGAAGAGCTCCAACGCGCCGTCCCCGACCACTTCTTCATCGTCAGCCGCCGCGGATCTCCATCACCGACTCGCCGCTGTCCGAGCTTCCCCGAGCACGCCGAGTCCACCACTGCACTCCACGTGAGCTCCTAATCATCCTCCCCTCTCCATTCTCTCTCTAGCATGTCGTAGCCGCCGCGCCTCTCTCACCCGACAGCACACCGCCGCACGAGCTCATCGCCGACGAGGCTCCAGTGGCCTTTTGGTTCCGTGCGTGCCTCCGTTGGGTTCGTGAGCTCTCATAGAAAGCGTAGGTGCTAACCGTAGATCCTCCCGTGCATGGCGTCCTCGTTTTCATCGGGGCCCGAACTCCGGCCGCCGCCACAACCTCGCTTCCGGCGAACGCCGGCCACCCCGCACCCTTCCGTTGGTTCCCCTGGTTGCGCGCGGCCACGGGCTACCTCCTGGTGGCCTTCGCGCATCCAGCCGTCGCCCGCAGCTCAAGTCCGGCGAGTTGCCGCCGCAGTTTAGGTCGCCGCCGGCCAAACCCCGGCGTGCTGACGTGGCAGCGTCATTAGCAGCTAATGGCGCCACTAATTGATCCCACACCCGCTGACATATGGGCCCCACTTCCTAATTAACCATGTTTTAGTTTTGTTTAGATCAAACTAAACCCGTAGGCCCCACAGGTCAGTTTGACCTGACCACGTCACCTGTTGACCTGGCCCCACATGTCAGTGACCCTAGCCATCACTGTGAGACTGACCACCGGGTCCTGCTGGTCAGATTTGACCTGGACAGCGCTCGTTGACTTGCTGACGTCACCGTGAGGTCATGCTGACGCATTAAAGCCTTTTTGGAATTAAAAATAAATCAGAAAGGTTTAGAAATTCCAAAAAATAGCTAAAACTTCTAAAATTCATAGTAATTCAACCGTAGCTCCAAATCAAATAATTTATATATGAAAAATTATCAAAAAAATTCAAGGAATCCATCTGTACCATTTTCATGCATGTTTGAACAATGTTTGTCCTCTGTTTTGGACAAAACAAATAAAGGGCATTTAAATAATCAAATATGGAGTTGGAATTTGAATCATGTATTCAAACCAACTTCATTTAAATCATAGCTAGATGCATTAGCTCAAATCACAGCATATTGCCATGTCATGATCATGCATCATATTGTGGCATTGCATTGATTGTGTTCTTTCTCTATTGCCGGTGTTTGTCCCCCCTCTCGGTAGGCGTATCCCGACGATGAGTTCGATGACACCGATGAAGAACTATATTATCTTCAGAAGTGCCAGGCAAGCAAAGCCCCCTTGTTCATTCCGATACAATCCCACTCTCTCGCTCCTGCTCTCTTTTCCTGCATTAGGACAACATCGATTCAACTGTTACATGCTGCGGTAGATGAACCCCTTTATCCTCTGCATGACCTGTCATTCCACAGTAAATAGATGAAACCCACTAGCATGAGTAGGAGTTGTTTGAGCCCTGATGTGCCTACTCATTCATGCTTGTTTGTCATGCCTGCTATTGCTTAGAGTTGTGTCAGGTCTGATTCATCGGGAATGAATTGGAAAGTGGTGAACATGTCCTACTGTGTGAGAGCTAAGTGTGTGAACATGATTTGGTAAAGGTAGCGGTGAGAGACCATGTAGGAGTACATGGTGGGTTGTCTCATTGAAACCGTCCTCAGGAACTGAGTTCTGTGTTTGTGATCCATGAACAGTTACTACCACACATTGGGATCCTTAATTGACTCTCTCGGCTTCTTAACCACCCTTGTCCTCTGTCCGGGAGTTGCAACTAGTTTCGTGTTTGTAGGATATGTGTTGGAGGCCGTGCGTGAAGCGCTGACCCTAGGGGTGGGCTATGATGCGGTAGATACACCGTGGCCGGTGTACCGAATGCCCGTTTGGTATCTCGGGAACCGTGCACACATCGTTCGGCACCGTTAGTGGAAACCTCGGCGGACTCCTGCGGATGGAACCGAATAGCGATAAAGCTGGACTAGGGACTTGAGTGTTTAGGTAGGCGTGGCCGACACCTCGCTGGGCTTCCGCTTGAAGGTTGTCGAGTACATGTCGTAAACGGCGATAAGTGGTGAGAGCGTGTGAAGAAGTACACCCTGCAGGTTAATATGATCTATTTGAATAGCCGTGTCCATGAAAAGAACTTCGGGTTGCCTATATCAGTTCATAGACAAGTGAAAGTGGATACTCTAAAATGCGCAAGATAAGCGTGAGTGCTATGGATGGCGTTCTCGAGGGAGACGGAGCGGATCCATAGTGGTGTATTGATATGGTGAATATGTGGACTCGTGTAGCGCCACCTCAAAAGAGTTACTTGCAAATCGTAGTTTAGGATAGCCACCGAGTCAAAGCTGGCTTGCTGCGGTCAAACTCCACCACCCCTTTTGATAATGATGCATATGTAGTTAGTTTCGATGTAAGTCTTGCTGAGTATAATTGTACTCACGTTTGCTTATTTTATGTTTTGCGAGAGACTTCAGTCTCGCTAGTAGTTCCGCGTGGACTTGACGTTTATCTTGTTACCTCAGCTACGATCTTGTGCCCTCGGCGAGATCGGTAGATAGTCGCTTCTCAGCCTTTTTCATTTATAGATGTCTCGTACTCGGACATGTTAAGCTTCCGCTTGTGCTTTGACTTGTATGTTCTCGAGTGTTGGGTCATGAGACCCATGTTTGTAATATCTCGCTCCTCGGAGCCTAATGAATAAATATTTGAGTCGAGAGTTATGTTGTGATGCCATGTAGTATTTACACATGTTGAGCATATTGTGTGTATGTTTGAAATGCTTGGTATGTGTGGGATCCGACAATCTAGTTGTTTATCCTTGGCAGCCTCTCATATGGGGAAATGTAGTCTAGTGCTTCGAGCGATAGTAGTCCGCTACAGACCGGTTCACGGAGTCCTGCTAGCCCAGCAAGACTGCTTTGGACACTTGATGGCGGCATGTGTTTCACCGTTCCTATGTCTGTCCCTTCAGGGAAATGTCACATGGTGATATTGGGAGTCCTGCCTAGCCTGCTACAGCCCGGAATACCGGAGTCCTGTTAGCCCAGTGCTACAGCCCGAATTCATACGTTGATGACCGACATGCTCGATGTGATTCATGTATGCCTGTCCCCATGGGTTAGTGCCGCTTTGGGTTCACGACTAGCCATGTCGGCCCAGGTTCTCTGTCATATGGATGCTAGCGACACTATCATATACGTGAGCCAAAAGGCACAAACGGTCCCGGGCCATGGTAAGGCGACACCCGTGGGAATACCGTGCGTGAGGACGCAAAGTGATATGAGGTGTTACCGGCTTGGTCGATGTGACTTAGAATCGGGGTCCTGACAGCTCCGAACGTAGGAGGTCTGTTTCCTCCGTCGTGCGGTACGCCAGGCCTCGTTTCCATCACCTGTTCCGTCCAAGCCCTCCCGATGAACACGACCACGCATTCCGTTCCGACCCAGTCGGTTGGCTCCCCATGAACACAACGACGACATTGTTTCTCCGTCCCGACCCAGCCATGTATGTATGCGCGAGTAGGCATTTGAGACCCCGCCCGTATGTACACATACGTGGTCATATTTTCTTTCTTGCACCCTGGCCGCTGTACGTACGTGTACATGCTACGTGCGCGCCTCTACATCGACCGGTATGTACATACAAATTCGCGACCAGGATGACAACGCTACGTACGCTTCGACCAGGTGGGTCTCGACTGTCACACACTTCCTTGCCTGCGAAGATGTAGCTAGTGGGTCCCAGCAGTCAGGGGGGCGAATTGTTTTTTTTTCCGGACGCACTTCCTTGCGTGCGAAGGTGTAGCTAGTGGGTCCCAGCAGTCAGGGGGATGAATCGTTTTTTTTTCGGACGCACTTCCTTGCGTGTGAAGATGAAGCTGGTGGGTCCCAGCAGTCAGGGGGAAACGTTTTTTCCACGAAATACAGTGGCCCGTCCGGTGGGTCCCAGCTGTCAGGTGGAGGAATCATTATTTTCCGCATAATAAGGAGGCACTTCCTTGCTGCGGCCGTGGACCCAGCTGTCAGCCTCTCCACGTACAGTCCACGTCCGATGGAAGTGGTTCCTTGACCACGTTGACCACGCCGCCCCGAGAGCACCAGGGCGGTGGATGACGGCGAGGCCTGGGAAGGGGACGATGGGGAGCCGGGGAAGACGCGGCAGTGGAAGCCCGCGTGGAGAGGAGTGCGAGGGTTCACTGGTTCGGCTGCGGTGTGAGGCTGCCATCGCCGCAGGGCCTGGCCAGCGGTGGGAATAGTAGGGGGCGGTGAGGCCTCCGCGGCAGCACAACCGGCCACGGGAGGCAGGAGCATGCGGCACGACCGGCGCTGCTTTGGGCGGCTGGAGCAAGAAGACCACAGTTGAAGAAGCACTACGGCCGTTGGATGGACATCGTACGATCACTGGAGCTAGAATCGTTCATATTGACTAAAGTTGACAAAGGCCCCATCCGATCAACTTAGTAGGCCCTAAGTCAGCCTCCACCATGGTGGGTCCTAGCTAGCAGGGGAGTATTCATTTTTTGTGCGTAATAAGGAGGCACTTCCGGTGGGTCCGAGCTGACAGCGGGGGGAACGTTTTTTTCGCAAAATACGTTGGCCCGTTCGGTGGGTCCCAGCAGTCAGGGGGAAATGTTTTTTTCGTGAAATAAGGTGGCCTGTCCGGTGGGTCCCTGCTGTCAGGTGGAGGAATAATAATTTTGCGCGTAATAACGAGGCACTTCCTTGCGCCGCTGGACCCGGTGTCAGCCTCTCCACGACAAGATACTCTTCCGATGGAAGTCGGTCGTTGACCACGTTGACCATGCCACGCCGAGAGCACCAGGGCGGTGGTCTGGACGATGGCGAGGCCTAAGAAGGGGACGACGCGGAGCCGGGGAAGACGCGGCAGTGGAAGCCTGCGCGGAGAGGAGTACGAGGGTTCACTGGTTCGGCTGCGGTGTGTGGCTGCCATCGCCGCAGAATAACAGGGGGTGTGGGTGAGTAGAGGGATGGCCTGGCCAGCGGTGGGAGTAGTACGGCGCAGTGAGGCCTCCTCGGCATCACAGCCGGCCATGGGAGGCAGGAGCACGCGACACGACCGGCGCTGCTTTGGGCGGCTGGAGCAAGAAGACCAGAGGTTGAAGAAGCACTATGGCCGTTGGATGGACATCGTACGATCACTTCAGCTAGAATCGTTTATATTGACTAAGTTGACAAAGCCCTTGGTACGCATCAACTTAGTAGGCCTACAGCTCGGATTAGGCAGAGAACATATAGCCCATTTGCGATTTGTAAGAATGTACATCCCATTTTTTAATTCTAATGGAATTTACTACAGCCCATTTACAGTTTGTTAAAAGTACATCCCAACTTCTAGCTAGGACAATGATTAATAATTTCAAACAACCGCTCAAAACAGAATTCAAAAAGAATTCCCACATTTTGATGGGATCCGAAATATTTTTATCCGAAATTTCTAGTCAGGTTAAATATAATTTCAAAATAAAGTTGTATTACGTTAAAATCCAACTAAATATTGCTTACAAGAACAAGTAATGAAATTAAAATTTCCAAATTCCAAAATAATATATTTTTCAAACTAATTACGTGTTTGGTGCATATTAATTGCCCAGTTATTATAATTACATCCCACTTATTATTTCTTAAAGTCCATTTTCTTGTTAAGCCTAATGCATACCTCCTAGGAAACTTTGCAGCCCAGTGGGTGGATAACAAGTTGACCGGATATTGTGTACAACTGTCGCCCGCTTGCATTGCTGATGTTGAAAAAAGGGCTGTGTAGTACAAGACAACCTAGCATAGTTACTCAGCCCACATTCAGCGACGCTGAAAGGCCCAAACAAGGCTTCAGACAACTTTTTGAAGTCACTTGAGCTCAATTAATAACTTAAGAAAAAGTTAGATTACAAAGTGGAACCTAATTAAAAGCTGTCACGAGCAAATAAATAATTCAACGGGTCCCACTTGTGCGTGCAAAGCGTGTGTGTGTGTGTGTGAGAGAGAAAGAGAGAGATAGAGAGAGAGACCCATCGGTCGATGCTCAGAATACATCTTTCAGCCATATGCATTGCTGATGCTCAAGAAAACTGATATAGTTGACACAATCATATAGAACATCATAGCACATCGAACTTGCATACAAAAATTTCACGCAGCGGCACAATCAGGATGGAAGCAGTGGATCGCTACGGGAAGGGCTATGTTGAAACCAACGAAGTCTTAAATAACGGTTCATCGTCTTTATAAATGACGGGGAAATATCTTGAATGTTGTGCAAAGAAAACAGACAGACAACACAATAAGTTCTGCTAGCACATTAAGTTGCCGCACAACCCTTTCTAAAAAAAATTCAGGTACAAAATTAGAACAGGTCACAATCAAATGTACTGGCATATCGCTGCTTGCACCCATAGCTCGAATTTAACTAGTACTATCTGACAAGATTCAGTTGTTACCTCAAATTAGAGCACATCCAGGCAGCCAGCCCTACCTCTTCTCCCAAAGAAGCAGTGGCCTCCGCCACGCGATGGAGTAGGCCCTGTGCCATCCATCGTTCCGAGCAACACGGGGAAAGTCTCGCATTGACTCCTGTAATGGACGCCGCCGACGGACCACGCACCAGCGGCGGCAGCAGGACTTCGATTGATGGATTGACCACTTCTTCGACATGCACGAACACTCGATATGTACATCCCTAACGTGGTCCATGGCGGCCTTGGTGGCGACGAATAGTACAACCCCGGTTCCTGCACCGGTATCTCAACACCAATCACCTTCGGTATGGTGGACGACTTCTTCATCCATGCCATAACCGTCAGAGCCCAGCTGTCTGGACGAACAAACATACTTACGAGCTCACCTCCAAGGTCATTGATAAGCTCGTTCATGGACTCGTTGTTCCAAGAACGTCAAGGCATACCGTGGAAGGTAAGCTTTGTTAAAAACTCAAGCTTAGAGGGCACCGAGCCCCATCCTGGGTGCCACCGATCAAAGCTCACCAGCGCGCCATCGCAGAACAAACGCCGGGAAGATTCGAACACACGACTGCAGTCGAAAGTTGTCCGGAACCTGACGAAGAAATCAACAGGTGGCGGACAGACTTCGACGAGCAAGTCACTTATTTGGATGCCGTGCGCAATGCCAAGAGCTTTGACAAGGTCGTCCGGCGAGACGGGAGGCTGGTCGCTGTTGATGGTTACCATCAGCACTTTGCTGGCAAACTGGTCGTCAAGCGCCGCCATGCCACTGTTGAGCGATAGCATGCAGCAACCGAAGGCAGGACGGACCTCAGGATCTCCGGCTCGGAGATCCGCGTTGACCAGCGACATGATAGTGTGCTTGAGTACAGGGAGTACAGGAGGGGGATTTGGGGGAACTGGAGTAGGAATCAAGATTCCAGAGGTGGGGGAGGGGCGGGAGACTGGGGATGAAAAGGTAGCATGAATTTCGAGCACGCGCCAATATGCTCTCGGCGCGCAAGCACACAAAAACACCGGTGGCGCCCACATGTCGGCCTAAGAGTCCTTATTCTTTCTTTTTTGGAGAGCCCGACCTTTTTTTTCAGGATCTTTTGAGAGCCCGGCCTGAGAGTCATATTTGACATGTTTGGCGTTGCGTTACTACTCGGCCCATATTCAACGACACCTCACTGGCCCAAACAAGTGTACGTCATTGAAAAGACGGTGAGCTCAAATTATATAACTTGAAAAAAGGAGATATACTTTGAACACTGGAGAATGGTGATGCCCTCATTTAGCCCACCAGTAGTTCGAGACAATAAACAGTTCGAAACAACGATATATACAACATTCAAACACCGACTAGTGACTACTATCGACATAAACAACAAGACATGATAGTTCATAAGAAGTCTTGCTACACCACCAAAACGCACCCATCTGCAGTGCTCAGACTCTCGTGATCCAGACGAGAATGACATTCTAAACAGAAGAAACTATTACATAGCAAGAGTGACATAGACGAGGATGACCAAATGACAAGGAATATGCATAACATAAGAAAGAACTACCCATCCAGAACCAGCAGCAAAGACAACAAAGTCATTCGAAGAGATGATCCAACACCATCATATTTTGCAGCCCCGCTTCAGCGACTAGTGATCCGGAGACACCAGTACTCCACCCTTTCGATGCAACAGCCCAATTACCTATCAACCTCAAGGCTTGAACCACATCACTGCCTGTCGTAATTGAGACATCCAAGGATCAAAGTTAATCCGGATGCCTTTTCCATTCTCACCTTCTTTTGGTTGCAGGCTGTATCATTGACAATCAGGGGAGTTTGCTCCCAAACTCCTAGGGGTCGCCGTGTAGACACAGTTTTCGATAGCAAACAGAGCCTCTCTGCCATCAAGGTCCTCGCCAACGGTGATCTCCTGGTTAATCGGATAATTGAGTCCGAGAAACAGAGAGTGTGAACCAAGGCTGTTTACCCGCCTCCAACTAAAAAATCCTAACGGCCCCAACAAGCTGGTATCCTGCTCATAGACGTAACAGCCGCTGTCCGTATACTCACGTATTACACGGTGCTTGTATACTGATGGGGTTTTTGCAATATAACTTTTCCGCTCATGTGTCCGAATGATCATCGCCTTTTGTCGTCGTCGATCGAGCGAGGAACCAGTTGTGCTTCCCTGTTTTTGGCAAAGGTGGTGTGATTACAAAGGGCAGTAACTGTAGGGACACTGCATCATATCAAAAAGGACAGGCATTGTTAATGTAAGATTAGCATTGTTTAGAGTATGAGTAGGATAATGCAAGAAATAGCAGTGGTATGTCCCTGTTGGAACTGGGAGGAAAATACAGGGAAATGTATACTTGGTTTGAAAATATAGAAGTGCCATGCATGGTTATACTCATGTTATCTCGCAATCGATTCTTCACAGGAAACTACCATGTCATGCATGTTATGTAATCATGTTCTGTCCTCACAAAAAAATTCTTCAAGGTAACTAATGACCATGCATTGTTGTATACTCGTGTTCTGTGGGCAAATTTTTTGAGGATATTATTCTAGCCATTGATTCTGAAGGGCTTAATATAGGTATGTACACATGGTAAGCATTGCAGATTTCACTACTTCCAAATATAGAGTTCTCCATATGCACATTTACTTCCCTAATGTATGGTTAGATGAAACCAACAGTGTGGTGCATGTTTCTACATCATGAAAATGAGGAAACTAATATGGCCATTGATACACACTCATATTTAGTAGTAGTATATAGATTACTGTAAAATAAGGATAATATCCATATATTCCTAACCGCTTGATTATTCAGGTACAAATTGGCTGTAATGACATGGTCACAATCGCATGAATTAAACCATTCCAAATATAGCTGATTTACGGCGTCTCTAATATATTGCCATAGTTCTACTCAAATTCTTCTCAAACAGGGATATGCCAATCATCACAAAAAGTTCAAACAGTGTCATGGCGTCATCATTAACATGAGATGGAAACAACTTACACGCGCCGTCCCAGCAATACGTGGTGCCATCTGCTTTGTCGATCCCGTAGATGATGCCATTGTGTTCAATATCATCACAGAAGTGTGTATCAGCTTTGACAATGATCCACTGCGAGCCGAGTTGTCTCCAGCTAAAAAAGGCACCGGCGTAAAGATAGGCGAGTCCGCGGTCGAACAAGGCAATTAGCTTGAAATCTGCATAATTCGCATGTCGTGTGGGCACTTGGCAGATTACAATCTTCTGCAAAACAAGGTCCGTCCAACTGACGTAGTAATCTAGATGACTTGGACCGCGATGGTAATACTCTATATAATCCAATGGAGGAAGGATAATCTCATGGGAGGTCTAGAAGTTCACGAGCACCAACTTTTTACCGTCTTCTCTGAAGGCAGCCATCTAGTGGGAGTTCATGCCACGCAGTACGTACCTGCCAAGAAGTTTCGGGCGATGGTGATCGGATCGATGTCGAGTGAAATGATGTACGGCGACACACTACATACCTGCAAAGAAGTTTCGGCTAATGGAGATCGGATTGAAGTCGAGGGGCATCACGCATGCCTCCGTATCATGGTGAGCCAATCTCGCAAGACCGGATAGCAGCAAGCAGGGTGTCTTGAAAAGCTTAGGCCTCGCTTCGACGATGGCCGTGTGCATGTCCCTCGAGCATGCAGCCAGCCGCAGGGCGGTCAACATATCCATACACGAACAACAGAGGTCGAGGATGTCACTGGGGAGATTGCTCCAATCGTGGCTCATATGGATCTTTGCGCGGTTCGCGCTCGCCATGGTGGAGTTTGGAAGGGGCTTGATTTATGGGGAGAAGGATGTCGGTCTTTGGAGCGGCTAGCGAGGGAATAGTGGTACTGGGGGAGGCGAGTGAGGCAACGGTACACGGGGGCACTGTGAGATGGAGACGGAGACAGAGACGGAGAAGGAGACGGAGATGGAGTGGTGCTATGGGAGCGGAGAGGGAGAGGGAGACGAGGCGAGGCGCCAATGTCTTTGTACTGTGGCGGTGACAGATCGCACAAAGGCATGTGGTGAGGCTGACTTTGGTAACCCGAACACGCCGCCTCGCCTGGACTAGTGTCAGGCGCAGGGTGTTGTCACTTCACTGTGAGGACCGGATGAATAGTATTTTGACCATCAAGTGTACCACAGTTGTACTACTACTACTACTAGTAGGAATATGAGTACTCCAGTATTGTATAGCGAAAATAGGTATCCCGTGCTAGTATGCCTGTTCACTTCATCGTTCAGGTATCATCCATATTGCAAGCAGAACCAAATTCTCATGCATGCCCAATCAACGCCCTGTCGCGATGCATGCAGTGGTCGTTCTGGTGCATCAAGGATGGCATGCAGATCGTTCCACACTTGAGAAGAGGAAAAATGGAAAGGTAGAACGCGACAGCAGAGGAAGAGAACGCTGGCTAACGAGGCTGGGAGGGGATCGATCAGGAAGTTAATGCTCCATGCCTAAAGGTTTTGGGAAAACCTGATTTTCATAAGGTGACTTATACTCACCTAAACGGAGGGAGTATTCCTTAACCAGAGAATGTTGTGTCTCCCACTCACGCGCTCAAAAAAAAAAATGGTACGACGCATTTTTTTATCTGTTTGCATAGGTCCCACCTATCAGGAAGGATGGGAACGTACACGAACATGTACGACTCCTCAGTCTACCCGCATAGCCTTTTCGTTTAGTCTACCTAGCCGTCTAATCAACTGCCTGCATGCCACTTCTCCCATTTACTTCTCCATTGGGAACCGATTCGCGTCGACTTCTTCACCTCCCCTTCGTCTTCATTTGCATCCAAACCCCACTGCATTCACATTGTTTTAACCTCTTTATATAATCATCTACTACTTAAGTTAGACTAGCCATCTAATCCTAATTCTCCAAACCATAGCCCTCCGTTCCAGCGGTTCCAAATGGCGAAAGAGATCGAGATGCAGGTTTTTAGCGTCCAACATGTCCTCGTCAAAGGCTCGATGCGCATAGTTGCCATCGTCACTGTCCACCCAAGGGTTGTTCGGCAGTGGATCAACAATGTATCCAACTCCCTCAAAAAGGTAGAGACGAGGGTCATCGGTCTCGATGCAGAGTACACAGAGCGTGCCCCTGGGAAGATCCAGCGCGCCGCCGTCCTTCAGCTATGCCTCGAAGATGATGTTTTGGTGTACCACATCATACACTCGCCCACCATACCAGGTGAGCTTCACGATTTGTTGTCTCGGGAGGACGTATACTTCTGTGGGGCAGCCATCGAAGGGGACAAACAGAAGCTGGAGCCATACAACCTTGATTTGAAAAGCATCGCTGACCTACAAACCAGAATCAAAATTCCTGTAGAAGATTGTGCTAAACAGACACCATCCCTATTCGATGTAGCAAATTTTGTGCTCGGTACAAATCTTCATAAGGGTGACGAGACGGTGGCATTAAGGTTGTCTGGATGGGAGAATTATCCCTTGACGTATGAGCGGATAAAATATGCTGCCCTCGATGCCCGTGTGAGTTTCGAGATAGCTGCAAGGTCCAAAGAGCTTGTTGCGAAGCCGTCTCCCACAGAGAATGAGAAGAAGAAGAAGAAGAAGAAGAAGAAGAAGAACCCACGTTTCATCTCGCGATTCCCACGAAGCCTCTCCAACCCACAGCACCACGCCCCCTGACGTGCGCCTCACCCCTCTCGGCCGCATCGCCCCTCTGCCTTTGTGTGCATGACATGTGGGCCACCTAAAATGCGGCGAGCATCAAGTTTCTACCACAGCCACCCGCGATTCCCCCACGCCCGCCGAACCCATGAAACCACACGCCCCCGACCTGCGGCTCACCCTCTTGGCCCCACCCCCCTCGCCTTGAGGAGCATTACATGTGGACCAGTCACCCACGGTTCCACATGTTATTGACTCAAAGGTAGGTGTAGTAAGCGCTCAAGCTCAGTCCCGATGGCCCCGAGAGGGAATGTGACTCTGCGCCAGGCTTGTGGTGCTCCCAAGAGCACTAACTCGTGCCAAACTCGAGATTTGTTTCTTTACTATACATGCATGCAATGATTTAATGGACATTGTAATCTCAACATGTGATGGGGAGCTCTAGATTTGAATTTGAAACTTATAAAATGAATAAACCGGGAGAGAGGGAGTATATCGAGGATGTGTCCCATACAAAATAAGTCCCTGGTTTGTCACCGCAAGATGCGGTTAGAAAGGAGCACAGCGCCTTCCTACTCAGACGGCAACAAATCGGCGCAGACAAAGATGGTCCGCCTTTGACCGCCATGTGCAAGGTTCGTGCTATCTTATTCAATCTCACCGTGGTTCCATTGTACCAATTCATGCGGTGGCCCGTTGCATGGCTGATCCCAATGTTGGACAAAGGTTCTACGGGAACGATGTCACCGTTGTAAATGTTGTGCAAATTGATGTTGGTACCCTCCCGTACATATGCAAGCCAATCTCCACTCGCACCGAGCCTAGCCTGTGAAACAGTGGGCAGGGGGAGAATTAGTAAATGGACACGGAAGTAGTCTTTAGAATGCATTTACTACGTGATCAAACTCATCTTACCTGCTCATCGGAGGAAATCCGAGTGCCCCTCAACGTCGGCATCTCAAAGGGCATCAACTTGCAACTACAGCCACGCCGCGCTGGAGATACCCCCAAGGAAACATCCTCATGCATTCCACGGAACATCAAGATGCATTTGTATGAGTAGTTTATCTTGTGAGAGAAAAGGATGAACGAGGGAAGGCCTCTAGAGATAGAGATGGACACTACTACTACCAATGTGCTGGCCCGTGCATTGCAATGGATCCAAACTAGTAGAATAATACTTGTTCACGTGCTTGAAATATAAACACTCTAGTTTTGATATACATGTGTCAGCAGACATGACAGTTTGTCCATGGAAGTTGAACCACAGCGACCATCACGTTTCTTGTTTCTACCACTGCCACACCCACACGTGATTTCCACGACGCCGCTCCAACCCACGACACGACGTCCCCCGACGTGGACATGGATCCTATGACGTGGCTATCACTGCCTTTCCTTCGCTTATTGTTCCCACATGTCAGTGACAGAATGGTAGGATTGTTCGTGCCCCTCATCCCTCTCGGCCCCACCGCTCCTCTGCCTTTGTGTGCATGACATGCGGGCCAGCTGAACTGCGGCGACCATCAACTGTCTACCACAGACACACCCGATTGGACGCGGTTTTCCTACTCCGCTGCTATGCTCCGGTCCGTACTCCCGCACCATCGAATTTTCATCCAACGGCTATGACACCTTTCGTCCCGGGCATCAATCCTTAGCTGGAGTACTTATGTACTACAGGTAGTACCCGCCGGTGTGGCCATCTACGCCTCGTAATGCCCCGACGCCCAGCTGTGGCACCCTCGCCACAGCCACGCCACCACCGGCCGGTTCATCTCGAACGAGTAAGTCGCGAACCACGCCACCACCATGAGAATGACATGTGGGCCAGCCGCATTTAAGGTCCGCATGTCATTGACTCATAGGCCGGGCACTAAGCCACCAAAGTTCGGTCCCGTGGGCCCCGAGAGGGAAATGTAACTCCCGCGGCAGGCCTTGTGGTGCTCCCGCGGTACGAGCTTGTGCCAAAACTGGAATTTTTTTCTTACTAGTACTACCAACTGGAGTAGTACTAGTAAGGTACACGTGCATTGCACGCATGAGATTCTGGTGGTTTGTGCATTATGCTTCTACATGTGGAGTTTTCTGGATTCTAACATGTGGAAAAATCTGGTGGAATGTAAGGTTAGGCAAGTTTGATTAACTTAGGTGAGTGTTTGGTTCAAGCCACACCTTAGGCAAGCCACACTAAGGCCCCACATGACATACACACAAAAAATGTGGCAAGATTCCCTTAGGCTTGCCAACTTGTGGCTCTCATTTTGAAGAAATAATAACTTTTCCTAAGCTTAGTTGTGGCAAAGTTAGTCATGAATTAAGTTCAACCATGGAGTCTTCTAGATTATACATGTGGCAGAATCTGGTGGATGATATCCAACGGCCAGTAGTGCTTGGATTTGCCATCTTTGTACCGTCGGATTGGCTTCATCCAACGACCAACTTTCAAAGTTTTTCACACACTATATAGGGGATATAGATATAGATGTGCCGGTCCGTTGCAATGGATCCAAAGTATATCTATTTAGTGGAGTGCACTCTAAACACATTATCTATTTATTTTTCTCTAACCTTCCGTAGCCATGAAACCAACCCACATAAGCTTCATGGGTGCCCCCCACATCATATTATTCATACTACGTTGATTGAAAAAAAGAAAAATCACCCAAAACAAGATCTTCCCGTTTTTTGTTCCTAGGATGTTGTGCCGTGCACGTACCTATTAGTTGTATAGTGGTAGTACTAGTAATATAGTATTAGGAGTACAAACTTGGTACTAGTAGGAGTAGTACTAGTACGGAATGCTCCTACTCTATCAACGAGCCCCGTCTGACACCAAATTTCTTGGCTTCCGTGCAACAGCTAGATCTTCCCCTCGTTTCTGTTTTCCAACCCGGCGGCGGGCGGGGTGTCGGTTTCATCAACGGCGGTCCCACATGAAAGTGAAAATGCTAGGCAACACGCCTTTCCTAAGCTATGTGTCGTGTCGGACGGGCCGTGTTGTACTCCCGATTCCCGGGCGTGT
Organism: Aegilops longissima; assembly: GCA_021605205.1. Taxonomy (NCBI): domain Eukaryota; kingdom Viridiplantae; phylum Streptophyta; class Magnoliopsida; order Poales; family Poaceae; genus Aegilops; species Aegilops longissima. The sequence goes on along the minus strand of CM038676.1, from coordinate 80,650,476 downwards.
GGGGGTGCGATGCGAACGCGGCAGGCCTCTTCCTTTTACTAGTAATGTGCCCGTGCGTTGCGACGGATCCAATGTAGTAGAATAGTAGTATTTGTTCACAAACTTGAAAGAAATCACTATTGTTTTGATATACTCCTAATATATTACTCCCTCCATACCTAAATATTTATCTTTTTTGAGATTTCAAATGGACTATCACATACGGATTATATAGACATATTCTAGTGTTTCTAGTAAGATGCCCGCTGCGTAACGAAGTTAATGGAAAAGGTAAGCACAACTTATAAATTGACGGATGGAGTACTAGTTACAATGATGCATATAATTAAGCAAAGGGATCGCACATGTCGGTATTGACTGGAACGAGAATACAACAGCACAATAAGAATTAAGGCCATGATGATGCGATCGCAGTGGTGGTTACAGAAGGCAAGAAGAAAGATGGATCCACAAACGTACGAACTCCTCCTCCTCAACTTAGTGCGCCGGGCCACCGACCGGCAGCTAAGGAGCGGCGGCTTTTGTGGCGAGGTCGAGGTGCTTCTCGGCAAAGGCATCTAAGGCTTCCAGCCGGTTGAGGAAGGCCAACGTTGTAGCGTCCTCACAGGCCTTGTAGATACCTATGTACATGATTTGCTCGTACACGTGGATGTGTAGGTCTACGAATTCTTGCAGGGCGAGGCGCCCCGTGGCGAGCGCGACCTCCAGGTGGACATTCTTCGTGGCGTCGGTGGGCAGTCGCAGGGCCACTAGTGCTTGAAAGAGGTTCCGGCCATGGAGGCCGATTAGAGTGGCAGGCAATGAGGAGCCCGGGCGCGCAGGCTGGAGGAGTACGGCGATGTCGTCCGCGAGCTTCTTGAGGACGGTGAACTTGTTGCCGGTGGCAACGATCATCTGGTCCAACTGAGAGTCGTAGTTGGCGTCGACGGCGCCATCCACCAGCCGGTCTCCAACACCGCTCGAGACGATCTCGGCGCCATGCCGTGAGGTCGGCGTCGCCGACCATCTGGCGCAGCCGCTGGCCGCTCACGCGCATCGCCGCCATGGGTCTGGAGTGAGCTCTTTTGCGCTTAGTGTAGGTGCTTAGGCAAATGCTTAGGTGCGTACGATGTGGTAGATGCATTGGAGTGGAGGGGCGCCTTTATATGAGGGCAATGAAGGCAAACTGCGTTGCATTCACATCATGCAGCCTCTTTTCCCGGACCTCCTCCCATTACTTCCCTCATGCATTAATTGAAGGAGGATGCATTGGCCGTTCAACATATCGGGAACCGCTACTCCCTCCCTCGTTTGCATTAAAGCCGTATCGGGAACAACGGCGCTCATTGTCAAATCGAATACTCCCTCCGTCTAGGTGAGTATTAAGCCATCTTACGAAAACCAAATAGTAAACACATAGGCGTGGTGCATTAACTCTCACGTTGTTTCTTATTTTTTTGACATAAATAGAGGAATCAACCAAGAAGAGAAGTGGGGCTTGTATGCTTTTAATGACTTGAGACTATCAAACATGACATGCAGTGGTCAGTTCATTGCACAAGAACAAATACAACCCACGTCAGCACACACGCATCGTATAGCATCACATCCAATGGCTATAAAAGATGAATAAGACCAAATTATATCTCATCTAGATGAGTTCTAGCAAAACAGTATTAATAATACTTAGTACTCCTGCGCCATGTACCATATATTAGTATCATGTAGTACTTTATTTATTTCCATGTATGACACATAGTTCACGAGCGCTCTCTATATGTACCACCTTTTTTTTTAATTTCAAGTTTTGCTCCATGGCGCAATCCATCGATACTACTACTGTACAAAAGTGGAGTATATACATTTTTTAAAAGGCTAGAGGGCGGGGCAGTCTAGCTCGGTCGGTTTCACGAGAGGCGAGGGCCTTTGTGATTTGACGGCTCATTAATACTATCAAATCGAATATTACTCTGCCGCCCGCTGCACGCCCGGCGCCTCCATTAAACCCCTCTGTTAAACCTACATGCAAACCGAGAATCCTACTCCGCCACACGTCTGCTCATGAGCGGGCCGAATTAAACGCAACACCGCCGAGCTCCTCCCGTCCGCCTCGTTTAAACGAGGCAGCGCCGCCAAGCTCCTACCATCCGCCTCTATTTACACGAGGCCGCATGCACAGCGGCAAGAATCGCACCCTCCGCCGCTCCCCCATCTCCTCCTTCGCCATTTTCTCCACTCTTCCGATGGCTTCCGGCGAGCCGTTCTCCGCATATTACCCGGCTGGGTGGCTCGCCGAGCCCTCCGGAGACGGGCGAGGCCGCCGGTGCTTCACCAACCTCGCTGGCCCGACGGAGCGCTTGCCGCCCTAAGCAAAGCGCGTGGTTCAGCAACTCGCCACTCCAGTTCAGCTCGATGAGGAGTGGCGAGTTGCTCCACGCCGGCACGGCGGTGAGCATGCTGGTACGGGCGCCGTCGCTGCTGCGTCGTACCGCACCACCAGTGTCTGCGGTGGCCGCGCCTCCATGTCTGTGGGCGCGCCTCCCGTGCCTGCGGCAGCGCCATGCAGGCAGAGACAGAAGCCGGGTGCGTGGAGAGCGACGACTCGGTGGCCAGCTTCTCCGTGTCCGCCGCCATCATCGAGGAGAAGTAGAACACGGGAGGCCACCGCCACTTGGGACCCATGAAGGCCACTGCCGAGGCGACGACCACGGATTCAGGTGGTTTCTTTGCTGCTTTGTCGCTTTCGAGGACCTTCATCGACCCCGCAAGTGTCTGGCGGACATGAGGAAGACAAAGGGATCCGCGGGCGGCCATTTAGAACTAAAATAAGTCTAGATATATCCATTTCTAGGACAAGTATTTCCGGACGGGGAGAGTATTAATTATACAAGAAATCCGGCTTGGCACCTCTTAGTTCATGTAAATGTAATGAAATCCATCATGTTTATATGAAGATCCGGCTTTTTTATACGAAATCCTTCATGCTTATATGAAATCAGTCCGTGTTTGCACGAATTTCATTTGGTTGGTTAGAGTTGTAAAAATGTATGCCGCTGGCGTTTGATGTCATCCTTCGCGGAAGGAAGCGGGAGGAAATTTGCCGGCTGCCGTTGGAGATGCTCTTTATGCTGGAAATAATAGTGTGACATCCAATCCATTTGAGTTAATTGCCTGTATGATTGTCCTCTATAAAAGTTAATTGCATGTACAAGTGTACATGTGACTTGCAGGGTGGCTACAGCTTCGTACAGAAAGTTAGAAAGAAACAAGTCCATCCTTACTATTCTAAGTACTCTGTGGGTTCCACTGTCAGTACAGTAGCGAAAGAATTACATATTAAATAAGTAGAGTAATATATAATACAAAAATCTGAAGTTAAAAGACAGAATTCGAACTCATGTCATCGCGTTGCGAGCATCCGCGCTAACCAGCCCAGCACATTTTTGTTGTAGACCATGCTGGAGATATATCTCCATGTCTACTCTTATATATACTCCATTCGTTCCTAAATATTTGTCTTTTTCAGATTTCAAATGGATTACCACATACGGATGTGTATGTAGACATATTTTAGAGTGTAGATTCACTCATTTTGCTACGTATGTCTTTTCGTGAAGGGGCCGATTTGTCCTTGATTTATTTATGAGGTATCCAGATGGCACCGCACCGCCAAGAAAAGAGGGTAACATCAAAATTATGGACTACTTTTTGAGTATGTTGGTAAGGTCCGGTCATAGTCACTTGTTGAAATCTCTAAAGATAATATTTCTCCGTCTCGAATACTTGTCATCAAAATGGATAAATGGAAATGTATCTAGACGTATTTTAGTTTTAGATACAGCTCTTTTTATCCATTTTGATGATAAGCATTTTCGGACGGAGGGAGTAGAAAACAGAGTTGGTGATGATGGTGTGCGTGCCATCCTGCAATATAGGCCGTCGGATTTATATCTAACGGATAGGAAAGAAACTATGGCAATTTTGCAAAAATATACCCACACGTCTCTCCATGTTCGCAAATAAGGCCTTCCCTCGTTCAGCCTTTTCTCTCACAAGATAAACTACTCATACAAATGCATCTTCATGTTCCGTGCAACGCACGGGCAGCTAGCTAATTTATTTTAAAATAGTTGATGTGATAATTGGGTTGAAGTGATATATTTTATGTCTGCCCTGAATGATTTCAGATTCACTAGTAATAACAAAGAAAAGGTTGCCTTGTTAATTAACAGAAAACAGGGTGAAAACTATCACATGAGGCCGGTAAAAACAAGGCACACTGGGTTCAGCATCATCGTCACTACAGTTGTGCGCGCGCGAGAATTCTACATATCGAGGGGGCTACCGAGCGAGGCACCGAGACACAATGTTTGAGAGAGAAACCAATTGTCAGATTATGATCAGATCAAGTTGTCACCCTTCTGTTGTCATTGTTGGGGGGGGGGGGGAGAGAAAGACGTATCGAGAGTGTGCGCGGTAGGCACAGAGGCACAACTAGCGTGTGTGTGTGTGTGTGTGTGTGTGTGTGTGTGTGTGTGTGTGTGTGTTTGTGTGTGTGTGTTTGAAAGAGGAGTAGCTAGATTAATCGATGTGCCACCCTACTTCTTCGGTGCCGGGTAGTGTGTGTGTATATGTTTGAGAGAGAATCCAGTCGATAGATTAGTATCAAGATCGAGGTGTCACCCTACTCCTTCGGTGCGGGGTAGTGTGTGTGTGTATGTTTGAGAAAGAAGCCAGTCGATAGATTAGTATCAAGATCGAGGTGTCACCCTACTCCTTCGGTGCGGGGTAGTGTGTGTGTGTATGTTTGAGAGAGAAGCCAGTCGATAGATTAGTATCAAGATCGAGGTGTCACCCTACTCCTTGGTGTTGGGAAGTGTGGTGTGTGTGTGTGGGGGGGGCAGTGACACTCACATATCTCTACTCTTATAAAAAACAGAGTTGGTGATGATGGTGTTCCTGCCATCCTGCAATATAGGCCATCCGATTTATATCCGATGCATGTGAAGGAAAATATGGCAATTTTGCAAAAGATACCCACACCCTCTCCGTGATTTGCAAATAAGGCATTCCCTCGTTAATCCTTTTCTCCCACAAGATAAACTTCTCATACAAATGCATCTTGATGTTCCGTGCGACGCATGGGCATCTTGCTAGTAGGGAAAAGGAGTTTGTCTGACACATATCTAGCTATATTAAGGGATAGGTAGATAGCATATGTGTGAGAGACATTATTATACTTTGAGACATTATTGGCTGTGGGTGGGCGGAATTAAAGGGGTGGGCGTGTTAGACATAGAGAGCGTGTGTGTTTCTGTGTGAGAGACTTGTAGGACGGGGTAGAAAGACGAATTTAACCCCGACGAAGGAGAGAAATACACGGCGCGCGTGTGTGATTCCGATGCCCACAGGAAATGAGATATGTATGCTGTCAGAGAGATTGCACAATTCATTCACGTATCACTATCTAGCGATCGTGGACGTGCATCGCTTGAACATAAGTCAATATCTACTTCGTATCGTGGCCAAAGGTACAATATTGATTCAACGCTATAAAGATTAGACACTCACATATCTAATTTTTTCTATTTAAATAAACCTTTTCAGTTGTGCATGCCAAAGTTACAGTGATGTTTCTTCAAACAACCAATGTAGCTATTATGTACATGCACCATTGTTACTCTTGCATTCAAATTCATTAGTCTTGGATGATTTAAGTTTCTATTTTGAAGTAATATATGTAATATTCATATATGAATTCAACGGGTACGCAATTTATGAAATGGAGGCTATGTAATCATATGAGGTAACACTTTTAAGTAGCTAACTACAATATCCATTTCTTTTTGTGCGCCTCTACACTAACACGTCAACGCATTATGTTTAAAGTAAATAACCAATGGCACTAAATTATCAATTTACACGAGAAATACATAGGCTGAGCGTTTGATCCTTTTTTTGTGAACGCGCCACTACACCCGTATGATCGGCCACTCCCGTGTGAACGTCCAAGTTATCGGCGCATCATCCCGAGTTATTGTCTTTTTTTCTGGGTGGACTTCACACCAGTTATTAATCACGACGCGTGCCCGTGTACACAGCCTAGCATGACCTTCCGCTAGCACGGTCCAAAATTAGTTGAAACTGGATACGAACGATCCCGCGGGCGGCAAAATCTCCCGCCTCCTTCTAAAATTTCCGCCACCTTAGTCTTTAGCATGCGAAAGCCCCCTTTTGTCCTTGGTGCACGGAGGCCAACAGTTACAATACCGCCCTCATCTACATGATAGGTCAGGGATGCTTTGGTAACTTCCGGTTCCCCCAACTACACGGCACCCCCATTTCCTCTCCCCCTCCCTCAAAAACGACTAACTCCACAGCACCAGAGCATCTTACATCATGCCGTCCGTACTTTATCGCCCTTTCTCCCCTTCCCTCTCGAAACCCTAGACTGCTCATCCACCGCGCACCATAGCCCATTTCTCGCCAACAAGCGCCCACCTCGTTGGATCTGCTTCTGCGGCCGCATCTACCCCTCCCACCTCCCCTAGAAACAAGTATACTGCTCATCCACCACTGTACCACAGCCCATTTAGGGCCGGCCTTGTCCACGGCGTCGGATCTGCTTCGCCGGTACTCTCGTCAACCGCCGCGCATCTGTAGCGGCTCATTCGTACTCCCCACCAGAGACGCTTTGTCCACACCCCCAGGAGTCGCCCCTCCGACGCCCCCATCGACGGCCTCTGATCCTCTTCGCCGAGACCTTCCTCAACCCTACCGGAGCCGCTTCGCCGACACCTTCCTCAACCCTACCGGAGCCGCTTCGCCGACACCATCGTCAACCCTACTGGAGTAGCCGCTTATACCATTCTCAACCCTACCGGGGCCGCTTTGCCAACTCACAAGTCCACGGCCTCAGATCCGCTTCCTCGCACCCTCATCCAACCTACCAGAGCAGCTTCTGACACCCCATCCACGGCCACAGATCCGCATCATCGACGCCACCCTTAACCCAACCACCGAAGCAGCTTCTGACACCCCGTCCATGGCCGCAGATCCGCATCGTCGACACCATCCTTAACCCAACCACCGGAGCAGCTTCTGACGCCTCGTCCATGGCCGCAGATCCGCGTCGTCGACACCATCCTTAACCCAACCACCGGAGAAGCTTCACCTACGCCCTCGTCCACGGCCACAGATCCGCTTCGCCCACACCGTAGTCCACCCTACCGAAGCCGCTCTACAAACACCCTACTCGACGGTTCTAGATCTCCTTCGGACCCGACAGCCAGCAGTAGCGTCATCACCTCGACGCTTCTAACCTGATTCCCACTGCTCGAGAGATGCCAAGCACCCACCACGGCCTAGGTACTTGTCACCTTTAAACCCGCCCAAAGATCACCGCCGATGTACTTCAAATATACTAACCGTCGTTGTTACTGTTATGTAGCCTGGCAAAACTACAAGGACGATGTTTCTTCCGGATCTAATAGCTTGGCCAACCAAGATCCCGGATCGAGGCATTGCTATGATCTTGTAAGCGTCTCTCTCTCTTGTATTGTTCTCGGCTCGCCTTGCGTGCTTTGCTAGGATTTTGGACCAGTAATCCTTTGTGCGCATAATGATTTCTACCATCGCTACTAAATTACTAAATTAGATATGTATATGTCATACATGATACTACCTCGTACCTCTGTTCCTAAATATAAGTCATTCTAGAGATTCCACTATAGGCTACATACGGAGCAAAATGAGTGAATCTACACTCGAAAATGCATCTATATACATCTGTATGTGGTCCATCTTCGAATCTCTACAAAGACATATATTTAGGAACAGGGCAAGACATTACACAAAATCGTAGGTGGCATGTAGGAATTCCAGTGCACTACATTAGGCTCCCTTAGAGTGCCTGCTAGTCCAGCATATAGAGTCATGGCTAGTATATGGTACGCACACAATCGTTAATTGGTGGTTTAAATATGCGCAAGGGATATGCAATGTAGTATCATGTAGAGATGTCTAAAATTAGCCGTGTCAACTTGCAGATAGGGTTACACAATGAAAAAATACAAGATGTATGTGGCAATTTCATGGAACATCGCAAAAAAAGGAGAGGCAACGGTGAGCCTATACAGTGTGCTATGGTACGTCACTCCTCCATTGCAATCATCGTGACATGTTATTTGTATGCCAGTTCTATTAGCCAAGTTTCTTAGGGACAATTATTACGAGTTATCCTAAGAAAATAAGCACCTGTGAATATAAGCTCCATGTAATAAGCCAACAGTTCTTTTCATTGCGTTTTCAGCTTATCTTTGGAATGATCAGTGGAAAGCCTAGATTGCATTATATATTTTTCATTTTGCTGCCCATATGGAAATTAATTTGACTTGCAAACATCACAAATTGAACCCAGTGCAATAATTAATATGATAGGAAAACAGACCATCACTATTTGCTCAAAATGCAAATACAAAGATACCATCTACTTGGCACAATCTACTTTGGTCAATGTTTTCCATAGAGATCCCATTGCCAAATTTAAACGAAGAATGCATGACCCACATTTAAATGAAGAACAATTATTTATTGAAATTCGATGGTCCAAGTGGCTGGTTATTATCATATAGCAGCACCGCCTGAAAGCATCATATAGCAGCAGCAGCTCATAGCAACTCATCATACAGCAGCAGCAGTCTGCAATTCATCATATACCAGCAGCATCTCATAGAAATTCATCATATAGCAGCAACAGGAACAGCTCATAGCAATTCATCATATAGCAGCAGCAGGAGCAGCTCATAGCAATTCATCATATAGCATCAGCAAGAGCAGCTTGTAACAACTCATCATATAGCAGCAGCAGCTCATAGCAATTCATCATATAGCAGCAGCAACTCATCATACAGCAGCAGCAGCTCATAGCAATTCATCATATAGCAGCAGCAGGAGCAGCTCATAGCAATGCATCATATAGCAGCAGCAGAAGCAGCTCATAGCAATTCATCGATAGTGGATCGAATAAAATTTGGCAAAAATCAGAGGAGATCCTCATCATGTTGGATGAGCTCATCCTTCAACAGCACCTCAAGGCCATGGCCTGGGAGGAGGGGAGGGGGAATAAGGTGCCTTCTGCCGCAGTGTGGCATCAATCATAGTTGTGCAGCGCCCACCGGAGTAGTGTGTTGGACGAACCACAGTGGAGCAGCTGCTGGAGACCATGAGAATGAGGGGCGGCGCTAGAGGGAGGAGCAGCCAGGGAGATTTTCCCCTACCCACCGGCCATGTAGCCTAGCTAGACATAGCATCGTCGAGGACCAGGCCAGATGGGACCAGTGGCGACGGCTCGCTGGAGGAACCCTAGTGCTGCAGTGCGGGGATCGAGGTAGAGGGAAAGGGAGAGGAGATGCAAGCGGGCAGGGCAATGAATGCTTGCGTGTTTGTTTTACTTGAGGGTCAGGTGTGACACGGCGTCTAGATTGCATTTTGAGTGTAATATTAGGCGCACAATGTAGTCATTTCACTATTCCCTCCCTTCAATTTTTCGTGAGGTTCTACCCAAACACCCCCTCCAAAGCTTAAATTAGTTAAGCCCAAGACCATAACTCAAAATGACTTCTTTACATCTTTTATGGCTTATTTGGACAATATGCCCGAAAAGACGGAATTGAACTCGCCCTTAACCTGCAATTCAATTGTGCGTGTAATGATGAATCGCCATGCACGCTATCCGTACATTTAGGCATCATCATACATGGCATAACCTAATACATGTGCATTCCATTGTAGAATCTGGAATATGCAACGTTTATGTTAGTTCATACGTTGCACATGATGTTTAAATGCCCCTTAAATCTGGTCAGTCAAGTGATGGTCTTTAAGCCTCCTTCTTTGCTTCTTTTCTTGATATGTAAGATTTGCTCACACATCTGTTCAATTGCTTGTTTGCATCAGCCAGCCATACTAGGACTATTTGCTTTGATTACTTGTTGTTCTTGACCTAACACTCTATGATAGCTTGTCAATGATTTAAACACTAAGGTCTGCTGTAGTGGGGCCTTTCTAACTCATAGGTGACATAAAGGTTTGGCTGACACTACAAGAGGGCTCTCCAAGAGTACCGGAGATCCAGTTCAAGGTATGCCTAGTTTTTACATAGTGCGGATATGGAAAATGCTCATTTCATTGTGTGCAAGTGCAAGAGATGCGCATGTTTCATTATGTGGTGTTGTTTTGTTATAATCTCATCCTTTTGTGTTCACAGATCGAAAGTATGCATATTTATCTTCCAAGGAGACGAGTAACTAGTTTGTGTCACCTTGCGAGGGGTGCAATGAAGATAAGATTGAGGATTTCCAAGTACAAGATGTTAGGAAGGAGCCTTGCAAGAGAAGTAGGAGCTGTCTTGAGCCTCTTCAACCTGCTAAGGTAAGTCACCGTATGCAACTCAACAGTTCAATTCCTTGTTTGTCTCAGGCATAGTTAATTTTCTTTTCAATTGCTTTATTTTTCCTCGCTAATGAGATGCCCAAATAATCATGCCTGATGTTCGGTACTTGTATCACTATTAGTTGACATAATTAAAGGCCTTACCATTTAATTACTCTGCCGAAGTGTGCCTGAAGCTTTGAAGTCTATTAACCAACTATTATTGCATGAGGCTCACAATCTAGTTTATACTACGCTAATGATTGCATAGTTTTGCCTGTTGTAGTATGTTTGTATGAAACCCTCTGTTGTTCATTATGCTCCCTAAGACTTTAATTGAGGTACAGAATGGCCAACTGCTTGCTTACTTATACGCAACGTGTTGTCTAAATTTGTAAATTGTCTGTGTTTTCGATTGGGCCCCAACATCATGCTCCTCTGGTGAGCTAAGAGGGATTTCTGTATGCAGGCTGCATGACTTTCTTTTTATAATTTTAAAATATCACCGCTTATGCTTCATGACGGTAACATTTTTTGTGAAAGTGACGTGTAACATTATTGTTAGTCCTGTTTTGCCATGTAGTACAAAATAGTGTCTTGTTCGCTTCATCGTTGTAACTATATTTTCTCCTAGTCATGTGTACTTACGTAAACATTTTAGGATGAAGTGACATCAACACAAAAATCTCTGCAAAGTGCGGCATAGCCGTTACCGAATGATTATGGATTGGAATTGGAATGTGCTGATGTTCTCGAGCACCAACTAGAGGTGGCAAGACAACGTGTACATGATTGTCAACGTATAATCAACAAGTTGAGACTGGACATGCAGGTATTAGATGCAGGAGTCAAAAAAATGAAACAAGACACCGAGGTAACCATGAAGTAATTGGAGATTTTGCAGACTGAAATTTGTGCTATCTGAATCCGGCCAATCCTATTTTCTGAAGATATTATAGTTCAAATGGAGTTAAGTTGATGCGCGTCCATGATGTATGAGTTGTATTTGCCCAGTGTATGTAATTTGCTGTTTGTGTATGCTTTATTATCACCTGTGCCGAACCATAATGCCCAGTGGGTATAATCGGCTGTAATTTCTTTATTGTATAGTGTAGGATTATTCTACCTTTCTATGCCTTGATCTCTTTGTTGTATAGTGTATGATTTTTAGAGGTGATAGTATTGAGTAGGATAATTCTTTGAATATGCTATATCGTTCGAACATGGGCCAACTCGCCCGACCATGGCCCTTCACGGGCCGTCGGATCCATGGGCCTTCACGCCTCGTAGGATCCATGGGCCTTCTATGTCTCAGAGGATCCATGGGCCTTCTACGCCTCGTGAGGATCCATGGGCCTTCTACGTCTCATAGGATCCATGGGCCGCCGACTCATTTATGGGTCTTGTACGGGCCTTTAATGGGCCGTAGACGGGCCTATAATGGAAATCGTACGTTTTATGGGCTGACCATAACGGGCCGTTAATAGGCTGTATTTGGTGATGTTATGAAAATGGCCCAACAGACTAATGGACCACAAACGGGCCGACTGTAACGATGGGCTAAATTTGGCCCACAAGCAGAAAATGACAGTAACGGGCCGTAAGTAACCGAATGCTGCAAATGAGCCCAAGAATAAATGGGCCCTCAGAAGGCCGAAAGTTAACTTGGGCTGGAAATGGCCCAACGGAATAATGGCCCGTTAATGGGTATAAAGTGTTACATCGTTCATTACGGGCCGCTTCACCACGGGCCATTAATGGGTGTAAAGTAATACATCGCTCATTACGGGCCGCCAAAGACGGGCCGCTAATGGGCCAAGAGTTACAAAGGGCCTCATATGGGCCGAAGATGTCATGGGCCATACATGGGCCGAAGTGAAAACGGCTGAATCATATTGATGGCCCAAGACGCCATCGGGCCTAATTCGCATAGGGCGAACGGGCCTTGGGTTAGCGGGCTGTAAATGGGCTATATGCTAACAGCCGTTAATAAAGCTTTCCATGGGCCGCCCGCCACTTTTGACCAAGTCAAACGGGCCGGCCTTTTCACAGAATGGGCCATCGCTGGTCGTGCCACGGTCGACGTATCATAGGCGCCTTCTATCCAAAGTGAGTGGATGACATCCGTCCCAATGATGAGCCGACACGTTTTCCTCCGTACCAATGATGATTTTACACGTGGAAAATCCCCATTGGTCGGGCTGTTAACGAGTTATCGGATCCAAAACCCGACCCGATAGCTTAACGGAGTTCCGTTATTTACGGTGGATGCCACGGTCGGTCACCCTTGACGAAAGCACTTCGTGACGCCGATGACCCACAAGTATAGGGGATCTATCGTAGTCCTTTTGATAAGTAAGTGTGTCGAACCCAACGAGGAGCGTATGAAATGATAAGCGGTTTTCAGCAAGGTATTCTCTCGCAAGCATCAAATAAGTGGTAACAGATAGTTTTGTGATAAGATAAATTGTAACGAGCAACAAGCAACAAGAGTAAATAAAGTGCAGCAAGGTGGCCCAATCCTTTTTGTAGCAAAGGACAAGCCTGGACAAACTCTTATAATAGGAAAAGCGTTCCCGAGGACACATGGGATTATCGTCAAGCTAGTTTTCATCACGCTCATATGATTCGCGTTCGGTACTTTGATCATTTGATATGTGGGCGGACCGGTGCTTGGGTGTTGTTCTTACTTGAACAAGCATCCCAGTTATGATTAACCTCTATTGCAAGCATCCGCAACTACAACAAAATTATTAAGGTAAACCTAACCATAGCATGAAACATATGGATCCAAATCAGCCCCTTACGAAGCAGCGCATAAACTAGGGTTTAACCTTCTGTCACTCTAGCAACCCATCATCTACTTATTACTTCCCAATGCCTTCCTCTAGGCCCAAATAATGGTGAAGTGTTATGTATTCGACGTTCACATAACACCACTAGAGGCTAGACAACATACATCTCATCAAAATATCAAACAAATACCAAATTCACATGACTACTAATAGCAAGACTTCTCCCTTGTCCTCAGGAACAAACGTAACTAATCACAAAGCATATTCATGTTCATAATCGAGGGTAATAATATGCATAAAGGATCTGAACATATGATCTTCCACCGATAAACCAACTAGCATCAACTACAAGGAGTAATCAACACTACTAGCAACCTACTAGCACCAATCCCGGACTTGGAGACAAGAATTGGATACAAGAGATGAACTAGGGTTTGGAGATGAGATGGTGCTGGTGAAGATGTTGATGGAGATTGCCCTCTCCCAATGAGAGGAGCGTTGGTGATGATGATGACGATGATTTCCCCCTCCCGGAGGGAAGTTTCCACGGCAGAACAGCTTTGCCGGAGCCCTAGATTGGTTCCGCCAAGGTTCCACCTCGTGGCGGCGGAGTTTCGTCCCGAAAGGTTGCTTTCTATTTTTTTTCTAATCGAAAGACTTCATATAGGAGAAGACGGGCGTCGGAGAGCCACCAGGGGGCCCACGAGGTAGGGGGCGCGCCCCCCACCCTCGTGAGCAGGGTGTGGGCCCCCTGGCCTTCATCTTTGGCGACGATTTTTCTTTGTTTCTTTTAAGATACTCTATGGAGTTTCAGGACTTTTGGAGTTGCACAGAATATGTCTCCAATATTTGCTCCTTTTCCAGCCCAGAATTCCAGCTGCCGGCATTCTCCCTCTTCATGTAAACCTTGTAAAATAAAAGAGAATAGCCATAAGTATTGTAACATAACGTGAAATAACAGCCCATAATGCGATAAATATCGATATAAAAGCATGATGCAAAATGGACGATCAACTCCCCAAGCTTAGACCTTGCTTGTCCTCGCTTAAAAGCCGATAACAATAAATATGTCCTCATGTATAGAGGTAGAGGCGTCGATAAAAATAAAATACGGACATGAAGGCATCATGATTATTCTCATAACAGCAACATATATAGATTTTGTCATATGATTACTTATGTTCAAGTGATGATATTTTCACAATACGAAATTATGAATTAGAAACCTTATTGAGCACCAACAAATTATAACCTTAGTCATTGAAGCAATTGCAATTTATCATAACATCAGAAAGAGTCTATGTCAGAGCTTAAAAGCAAGTCCACATACTCAACTATCACTTAGTCCTTCATAATTTCTAACACTCACGCAATACTTGTGGTTACAGAGTTTTAATCGGACACAAAGAAAGATAGGGGCTTATAGTTTTGCCCCACAACATTTTACCTCAAGGGTAATGTCAACAATAATAATTCATGCTCCCCTACATCCAATTAGATATGTATATCATGTTCTTTCCAACATGCTGGGCTTGCCAAAGGATAAAATGAAAAAGGAAAGGTGAAGATCACCGTGACACTTGCATAAGGTAGAGGATAATAATAAAAGATAGGCCCTTCGCAGAGGGAAGCAGAGGTTTCCATGCGTTTTTATGGTTGGATGCACAAAATCTCAATGCGAAAGAACGTCACTTTATATTGCCCCTTGTGATATGAACCTTTATTATGCAGTCCGTCGCTTTTATTTCTTCCATATCACAAGATCGTATAAAGCTTATTTCTCCCACACCAATCAATCATACATATTTAGAGAGCAATTTTTATTGCTTTGCACCGATGACAACTTACTTGAAGGATCTTACTCAATCCATAGGTAGATATGGTGGACTCTCATGGCTAAACTGGTTTATAGTATTTGGAAGCACAAGTAGTATCTCTACTTGGTGCTGAGAATTTGGCTAGCATGAGGGGGAAAGGCAAGCTCAACATGTTAGAGGATCCATGACAACATACTTTATCTCAGATATAAGAAAACATAACTCATTATGTTGTCTTCCTTGTCCAACCTCAACTCTTTAGCATGTCATATTTTAATGAGTGCTCCCAATCATAAAATATGTCAATGATAATATATCTATATGTGAAACCTCTCTTTCCTTATTACTTCCTATTAATTTCAACGATGACCAAAGCTATATTTGCCAACTCCCAACAACTTTTAATCATCATACTCTTTCTATGTGAAGTCATTACTTTCAATAAGATCAATATGAACTCTTTGTTTCTTTTTATTATTTTTTTCTTCTTTCTTTTATTCACCCAAGATCATGGCAAAATAATCAAGCCCTTGACTCAACACTAATCTTTATTATATAGCTCACAGACTCGATTACATAGAGGGATCATAAAGCAAAACTCAAAACTAGATCATGCCATAAACTTTATTCTACTAGATCAAGATACTACTAATAGGATCGAACTAAGAAAAACGGTAAAGATAGGAGTTGTGATGGTGATACGATACCGAGGCACCTCCCCCAAGCTTGGCAGTTGCCAAGGGGGAGTGCCCATACCCATGTGATTATATCTCCTTCTTTGTTGTTGGTGTAATATTTTTGGCGATGATTCCCCTCGAGATAGGGTTCTCCTCCTCGAGCTTATTGACTTGCTGCTTGAGGTCCATTATTTCCTTGCGAAGCTTTCCTGTAACAGCTAAAGCTCCTTGCACCCAAGGGTTTTGCATAGCTGCGGGAGAACAAGAGACACTCCTCCTCATATTTTCATAATAAAGAAATCTAACATTGGAAGGGATAACCGAGTTTGGAATAGCTGAGCTCTATAGTTCCCCCATCGTAAACCCAGCTCGGAGGCGAGAGGTGACTTCTTGATCCTCCATGGCATCTACCCTCATCAAGTTGGCCTCCATCTCTTCCTCCGTTGCTGGCCCGAAGTGGTCAGCATCATTGTTTGCCCTTGGTTCCGGTGCCGGATTAGAAACCTGGCTCTCCTCGACTGACTCTTGAGAAGACATCTTGCTCTAATCTGCAGCAGCAACGGCTCAAAACAAAAACATAGGAGATTTGCGTGATACGAGAGTCAAAACCATCGGGAGAATATATAATGAATTTTACCGACCAAAATACGATCGTGATAAGAAAACGGAGTCCGAGGGCACACGAGGTGCTCACGAGGTAGGGGCGCGCCTGGGGGTAGGGCGCCCCACCACCCTCGTGGGGCCCTCGTGTCCTTCCTGACTGCTACTTATTTTTCTATTTTTCTAAATATTCCAAAACAGAGAAATATTGCCTTAAAATTGTTTTGAGTCGGTTTACTTACCGCATCACATACCTATTCCTTTTCGAGTCCAAACAGTCCGAAAGTGTCCTTATGTATTCCTCCGGGTTACGGTTTCAATAATATTGGTTTCAACATTTATGGATTACCCGAGATATAATGTTTGATCCTTTGACCGCTTACCACCTTCGGATTTGTACCTTCAAAGTTGTTGATTTTATGGCATCGAACGATAGACCTCCTCGATAACGAGGGACCTTCCCATTTAGAGAGAAGTTTTCCTGCAAAAAATCTTAAACGAGAGTTGTATAGCAATACATAATCACCTACATTAAATTCACGCTTTTGTATCCTTTTGTCATGCCATCTTTTAACTTTTTCTTTAAACAACTTAGCATTTTCATAAGCTTGGGTTCCCCATTCATCAAGTGAGCTAATATCAAATAACCTTTTCTCACCGGCAAGTTTGAAATCATAGTTGAGCTCTTTAATAGCCCAATATGCCTTATGTTCTAGTTCGAGAGGTAAGTGACATGCTTTTCCATAAACCATTTTATACGGAGACATACCCATAGGATTCTTATATGCGGTTCTATAGGCCCATAATGCATCATCAAGTTTCTTGGACCAATTATTTCTAGACCTATTAATAGTCTTTTGCAAAATTAATTTGAGCTCTCTATTGCTCAATTCTACTTGACCACTAGACTAGGGGTGGTATGGAGATGCAATTCTATGATTAACATCATACTTAGCAAGCATTTTACGAAAAGCACCATGAATAAAGTGTGAACCACCATCAGTCATTAAATATCTAGGGACACCAAACCTCAGAAAAATAACTTCCTGAAGCATTTTAATAGAAGTGTTATGATCAGCACTACTAGTTGGAATAGCTTCTACCCACTTAGTAACGTAATCAACAGCAACCAAAATATGTGTATATCCATTAGAGGCAGGAAAAGGTCCCATATAATCAAAGCACCAAACATCAAATGGTTCAATAACAAGTGAATAATTCATAGGCATTTCTTGACGTCTACTACTGTTACCAATTCTTCGACATTCATCGCAAGACAAAACAAACTTACGGGCATCCTTGAAGAGAGTAGGCCAATAAAAACCGGATTGCAATACCTTATGTGCAGTTCTATCTCTAGCATGGTGTCCTCCATAAGCTTCGGAGTGACACTTGCGTATGATTTGTTCCTGTTCATGCTCAGGCACACAACGTCTAATAACACCATCTACTCCTTTATAAAGATGTGGGTCATCCCAAAAGTAATGTCGCAAATCATAGAAAACTTTTTATTTTGTTGGTATGTGAAGCTAGGTGGTATAAATTTAGCAACAATATAATTAGCATAATCAGCATACCATGGAGTGTTACGAGAAGTGCTTATGACATTTAATTGTTCATCAGGAAAGCTATCATCAATAGGTAGTGGGTCATCAAGAACATTCTCTAACCTAGACAAGTTATCTGCAACGGGGTTCTCAGCTCCTTTTCTATCAACAATATGCAAATCAAATTCTTGCAGCAAGAGAACCCATCTAATAAGTCTAGGTTTAGCATCTTTCTTTTCCATAAGATATTTAATAGAAGCATGATCAGTGTGGATAGTTACTTTAGAATCAACAATATAGGGTCTGAAATTATCACAAGCAAATACAACTGCTAAAAGTTCCTTTTCGGTAGTAGCATAATTTCTTTGAGCATTGTCTAGAGTCTTACTAGCATAATGGATAACATTTAATTTCTTATCAACTCTTTGCCCTAGAACAGCACCTACAGCATAATCACTAGCATCACACATATTTTCAAAGGGTAAATTCCAATCAGGTGGCTGAAAAACAGGTGCAGAGACTAATGCTTTCTTAAGTATTTCAAATGCTTCTACACAATCATCATCAAAGACAAATGGTACATCTTTTTGTAATAAATTAGTCAGAGGCCGAGAAATTTTTGATAAGTCCTTAATGAACCTCCTATAAAATTGGGCATGACCAAGGAAACTTCTTATACCTTTGATGTCCTTGGGACATGGCATCTTTTCAATAGCATCAACCTTGGCTTTATCAACTTCAATACCTCTTTCAGAAACTTTGTGCCCCAAGACAATACCTTCATTAACCATAAAGTGGCACTTTTCCCAATTCAAGACAAGATTAGTTTCTTCACATCTCTGCAAAACTCGATCAAGATTGCTCAAGCAATCATCAAAAGAGGAACCGTAGACGGAAAAATCATCCATGAAAACCTCACAAATTTTTTCACAAAAATTAGAGAATATAGCCATCATGCATCTTTGAAAGGTAGCAGGTGCATTACATAAACCAAAAGGCATACATCTATAAGCAAAAGTACCAAAAGGGCGTGTAAAATTAGTCTTTGATTGATCTTTAGCCGACACAGGTATTTGACAAAAACCAGAATAACCATCTAGGAAGCAATAATGTGTATGTTTGCATAATCTTTCTAGCATTTGATCAATAAAAGGCAAGGGGTAATGATCTTTATTAGTAGCTTTATTTAATTTGCGGAAATCAATTACCATCCTATAAGCTGTAATAATTTTTATGGATCAATTCATCTTTATCATTAGGGACAACAGTAATACCTCCCTTCTTAGGGACACAATGGACAGGACTTACCCATCGACTATCAAGAACGGGATAAATTATACCAGTAGCGACCAGACCGAATGGATCCATCTCTCGTGCTCGGTGTCATCCCCGGATCAAGAATGCCGACACCACACAAGACTTCAAGGATTTATTGCAGAGTAGCAATCACACACTTATTACATCGTTGTCCACAAGGGAACTTATTACAATAATATGGCTTAAGGCCATCTAATAATAACAGCGAAGGCTTGGAAGATAAGCGAGTCCATCAACTCCAACGGCATCATCGAGTATAGAACCACGACCTAACACCTTACTGTCGTTCGAAAAGTCTCGCAACGTGAAAGTTGCAGCCCGAAAACGGGTCAGCACATGGAATATGCTGGCAATGTAACACATAGAGAGCAATGAATGAATAAGCCTACACTACATGCATATATGGCTGGTGGTAAGGCTCTACGGTTACATTTGCATAAAGCTGATTTTTCCCTACGACAAAGGAATAAATTTTATTTAACTATCATGGTGGTTGTTAAACATTGAGAATGGTTGACAGCATTCTCAATCCCAATTAAAAATACTCATCAAAACCCAATAACTTTTATTTAGAAGTAACATGTTGAGATTCACATGATATTCAATTGCGGATACTCAAATTGTCCATAACCGGGACACGGCTAATCATGATTAGTTTATACACTCTGCAGAGGTTTATGACTTTTCCCCACAAGACTCGATCGCCTCCGCTTGGTTCTCGTGACTACATGGTGTTTGAGATACGGATGACCGAGACATAGTCTTCGTAAGCGCTTAGCACCTTACATGTGGGTAGACCGTATCAACCTACATCCCCTACATCAGCTAGCCTACCCGTAAGAGTTCGACGACTTAGTCAACTACGCCAGAGCCCATAATTGGCTTGTGGCTGCACACGGAAGTTTCCAGCTTGAATAATCTTATGATCCCTTAGAGCCCGGGTGGCGGTCCAAGAAATACAGCAAGTCTCGATGGAAACCAGTGCCTCAATCCACCCAGATGTGTGTTTAGGTTGCCACCTTAGATAAACCATTAATTACAATCTCACATCTGTCATGGATATTCACTCACCCAATCCACGCCTACTAGCATAGCATGGCATAATAAGCAAACGAGAAGTAACTCCCAAGGTTTCATAAGTAAACAGTAATAGGTACTACCTCAATCTACTTCCCACACCCACAATTTAATTTGATCCTAAACATGCAAGTGTTTGAGGATAGATCTAATGCATAAAACTGGGTATGAGAAGAGTATGATCAAAGTGTTACTTGCCTTGTCGATGATCCATGAGACCTAGAGACTCAAGTAACAAGCGGCGACCGGGTGATCTAACGCAGACAAACAACAAGCATACAATAAGTACTCATCTAATGCACGGGAAATCTCGAATAAAAGATCTAACCAGAGAGTTCAACTTAAGAACCCTGGTTGCAAAAGAATCGAATCAAATAAACATCGAAAGTCGAAACTCGAGAGAGAACGACTCGGGTTAGCAATCTGAAACTAGGTCAAAATTTCACAGTAGCAAAACTCTGTGAAAGTAGGTTAGTCGAACGGCGGTTTCACATTTAAACTCCAGCGCTTGAATCACCCGATTCCGATAAACGAGCGAGAAATAAAACAGATTTAAAAATCGGATCCAAATCGAATCGAAAAATAACGGATTAAATCCGATTAAAAGAAAACGATTTAACGGATTAAATAACGGATGTTCGTTAACAGAACTAATCCAACGAACACGTTCATTGAAACGGACGGTTCGTGAACGCTCGTTAAATAAGAAAACCGAAAAACATAAAACCATCTAGGTTTTTGAAAAACCAACATCACAAAAACCGGATCGGGTTCTTCTAAGAAAACCGGATCGGGCGGCGGGCGGCGGCTACCTCGGTGGTTTCGGGCGGCGGGCTCAGTGGGGGCTCGGGCGGGCGGGAGGTCCGCGGGGTCGGAAGGGGCGGCGGGTGCTCTGGCGACGAGGGCGGCGACGGCGGGGTTCGGGCGGCGCCCACGGCGGCGGGCGGGGTTCGGTCGGGCGCGGTGGCGGGCGGGATGAGAGAGAGGGGGGCGGCGGTTTATAAAGGAGGGGGCTGTGCTGCCTTGGGAAGGGGCAACCGAGGGGCCGAGGGGAGCCGGACTCGGGCGGCGGGGTGGCGGCTTGGCGGCGGGCGCTGCCAAGGGAGGAGAGGGAGGCGGGCGCCGGGCCGGGCCTGGCTGGGCCGGCTGGGCCTTGGCCTGTGGGGCGCTTTTTTTTAAATTAAACCAAACGAATTTTAAAAAGAAATACCAATGAACTCCGATTTAAATAAAACTAATTTTCCCGACTCCTAAAAATGAGTCTAACAAAATGAACTTTAAAACGGCAAACATGCATAAAATTTTTAAAATGCTCATTTTTGCCTAAGCAAAATAAATCTTCCAAAACCAAATTTGATTTATTTATAAAATCTTCATTTTTCCAAAATGTTGGGAAAGTCATATTATTCCCTCTCAAAATATTTTTATAGGAAAAACTTTATGAAGATAATTTAAATAAATCCAAATGATCCTATTTTCAAAATTTGGGAAATCCCAAATATGAAAATAATGAAACTTCCAACTCTCTCCGAGGGTCCTTGAGTTGCGTGAAATTTTCTAGGATCGGAAAATGCGAGAAAAATATGATATGCATGATGACCTAATGTATAACATTCCAAATTGAAAATTTGGGATGTTACAAACCTACCCTTAAGATGAATCTCCCTCGAGATTCGGGTTGGCTAGAAAATAGGTGAGGGTGGTCCTAAGCAAAACTTCCTCTCTTTCCTGTGTGGCTTCATCCTCGGTGTGGTGGCTCCATCGCACCTTGCAAAACTTGATAACCTTGTGCGGGTAACTCTGCTGGCATAATCGAGAATCTTAACCGGTTTTTCCTCATATGTCAAGTCATCCTTCAATGAATTGCTTCAGTGGCACCGTGTCTCTTAACGGTACCTCTGCTATCTCGGGTGACATTTCTTCAATCGAGAAACATGGAATACATCATGAACTCCCGACAGTCCTTCCGCAATTCCAATTTATACGACTTCTCCCATGCGTTGCAAAATCTTATATGGTCCAACTAAACGGGTGCTAACTTTCCTTTCACTCCAAAACGCTTAACTCCTCAAGCGGTGATACTCGAGATATACTCTCTCCAACTTCATACTCAATCACTTTGCGCTTTGAATCGGCATAGCTCTTCATGCAGGATCGGGCTACCTTGAGCCTGTCTCAATTAACTTAACTTTCTGTTCGGACTCCTTAATTAAATCTGGTCCAAACAACCGACGGTCTCCGTTTAGTCCCATGACAACGGTGTCCTGCACCTTCTTCCATACAGAGCCTCGAAGGTGCCATCTTTAAGCTGGTTTGGTAATCGTTATTGTAGGAAAATTCTGCATACGGCAAATTATCATCCCAACTAGATCCATAATCTAGTGCACAAGCTCTCAAAGATGTCCTCCAAAATCTGATTGACTCTCTCGGTCTGTCCATCGGTCTGTGGGTGGAAAGCTGATCAATTCTAGTCCGGTTCCCAATGTTTCGTGTAACCGGTTCCAAAATTTCGAGGTAAACCGGGTTCCTCTATCCGATACGATGCTCCTCGAACTCCGTAAGCACACAATTCTGGTCATGTATATCTTTGCCAACTTAGCACTGCTATAGGTAGTCTTGACCGAATGAAATGAGCTACCTTCGTCAAATGATCGACTATGACCCAAATCGAGTCATATCTGAACGAGTCTTTGGCAAACCTGTGATGAAATCCATGCCTAGTTTATCCCACTTCCATTCGGTATCGGCAACGGTTGTAATAATCCTGCTGGCTTCGATGCTCTGCCTTTACTTTTCGACATACGCCGTAAACTGCTACATACTCCGCAATATCCTTCTTCATTCCGTCCACCGAAAATATTCTTCAAATCCAAATACATCTTGGTATTTCCGGTGAATCGAATAGGGTGAATCATGAGCTTCTTGTAAAATCAACTTCCGATCTCTCGGGTCATTGGGCACATAAACACGGTCTTCAAACCATAGGGTATCGTGCTCATCCTCACGAAATCCTTTAGCTTTTCCTTTGCCCATTTTCTCCTTTATAGAGGCAACTTCCTTATCTCGCCTTTTGGGCTTCTCTCGATTTTGTCCATCGATTGTCGATTGAATCTCCAATGCTGCTACATAGCCTCTCGGAACTATTTCCAAACATAGTTCTCAAGGTCCTCGCTAACTCATTGGGTATTCCTCCCATCATTAGGGTATTGTCGTGGCTTTTACGGCTCAATGCGCCTGCTACGACATTAGCCTTTCCGGTGATAATGCAATCTCATATCATAATCCTTGATTAGTTCTAACCATCTCTTTGTCTGAGATTCAATTCCTTCTGTGTGAAGATGTACTTCAAGCTCTTGTGATCCGTATATACTTCACAATGATTTCCAATGAGAAAATGTCTCCATGTCTTTAAGGCATGCACAACGGCTGCTAACTCCAAATCATGAGTGGCATAATTCAACTCATGGGGCTTAAGTTGTCGTGAAGCATACGAAACAACTCTTCCTTCCTGCATAAGCACGGCTCCAAGTCCTCGACGTGAAGCGT
Organism: Aegilops longissima; assembly: GCA_021605205.1. Classification (NCBI taxonomy): domain Eukaryota; kingdom Viridiplantae; phylum Streptophyta; class Magnoliopsida; order Poales; family Poaceae; genus Aegilops; species Aegilops longissima. Next base: position 80,626,690 of record CM038676.1, on the reverse strand, counting down.
CGCAATATACCTCATAATCCTTAGTCTGATCTGGCAATATCAAAACTGGTGAGGTAACCAATCTTTTCTTCAACTCCTGAAAACTTGCCTCGCAGTCCTCAGTCCATATGAATTTGTTTTCCTTCTTCAACAATTCTGTCATAGGCTTTGCAATTCTTGAGAAATTCTCAATGAATCTTCGGTAGTATCCCGCGAGTCCAAGGAAACTCCGAATCTCTCCAACTGTCGTTGGTGCTTCCCATTTGGTTACGGTCTCAACTTTTGTGGGGTCAACTGCTATCCCTTCTCCGGATATAACATGTCCGAGAAATCCAACTTCCTTTAGCCAAAACTCACATTTGCTGAACTTGGCATACAACCTGGTGTTCCCTCAGTTTCTCCAAAACCAATCGCAAATGTTCCTTGTGTTCCTCTTCATTCTTTGAGAAAATCAAAATGTCATCAATGAACACCACAACGAACTTATCCAAAAACTCCATAAACACTTTGTTCATCAGGTTCATGAAATAGGCTGGTGCGTTAGTCAGTCCAAATGACATAACGGTATACTCATACAGTCCATATCTCGTGGTAAATGCGGTCTTGGGTATGTCTTGCTCCCGAATCTTCAACTGATGGTACCCTGATCGCAAGTCGATCTTGGAAAACACTTTGGCTCCTTGCAAGTTTATCAAACAGATCATTTATCATAGGTAGTGGGTACTTGTTCTTGATTGTTACTTCATTCAATCCACGGTAATCAACAACCATTCTCAACGATCCATCCTTCTTCTCCACTAACAAAACGGGTGATCCCCAAGGTGAAGAACTTGGGCGAATAAAACCTTTATCCAATAGTTCCTTAATCTGCTTTCTTGATTTCCGCCAAATCCTTTGCGGGCATCCCAGACGGTCGCTTCGATATCGGGCCTGTTCTCGCAACAGCTCGATCAAAAACTCAATGTCTCTATCCGGAGGCATTCCCGCAATTCTTCCGAAATACATCAGATAATCCTTTACCACTAGTACTTCTTCCTGCACCACCTCGATAAGCAATTAACTTGTGCTCTCCTCGCTCGTGCCGTGACACATACTTAATCCTCCTTCCTTCCGTGTGGTGAGCAAAATTGACTTTGTGGTGCAATCTATGTTTCCTCCATACCTTGATAGCCAATCCATTCCTAATATCACATCCAATCCTTGGGATTCCGTAACTATTAGGTCCGAGGGGAAAACATAGTGTCCAATCCTTAATGGCAATCGATCACACCATTTACTAGCCATGTACTCGCTCCGGTGAGGTTACTAGCATGGGTGACCTAAGGGCTTGGGTCGGTAATTTGTACTTATCCACAAATCCCTTGATATGTATGAATGCGATGCACCAAGATCGAAAAGAACAACTGCAGAAATGACTTAACCAAAACTTACCGACATCGTGATCGGGTTGATCTTCAACCTCCTCCACATCAATGTGGTTCACCGTCCCCTGTTGAAAGGGTTGGGCTTCTTTCGAGCTTCCATTGCCATTTCCATTCTGGCCTTCTGGACAGTCATTTGCATAGTGCCCAGTCTTGCGGCACTTAAAGCAAGTAATGTGACTCAGGTCTACCTTGGATGGTGTTGACGGGTTGGTGCGGTTCTGTCCATTGCCTCCTCCATTTCCGCTCCCATTCTTGGTGCCATTATGGTTATGCTGAATTACCTCCTCCATGGGTATGCTGAAACTGAATTCCTGATTTAGGGTATAACGAGGCTTCGCTGGGATCCGAGTTATACTTCCCTTGTCCATACTTCCGCTTATGGTTCTCAATTTGTCGCTGCTTCCTTCAATCATGAGGGCTCGGTCTACTAACTCCTGGTAGTTGTTGAAACTTGCCACCATCAACGGCATGTGAACTCATCATTCAGTCCTTCTAGAAACTTCTCCTGCTTAGCTGCATCCGTAGTAACGCCATCCGGGGCATAACGTGCTAATTTGCTAAAATCATCCACGATCGCCAACAGTCCTTCCTCCTTGGCGTAAGTTGCGAAACTCACGCTTCTTCATGGCCATGGCTCCTGCTGAAACATGGGCAAGGCGAAAGCTTGCTGAAACTGGTCCCATGTGATGGTGTTCACGGGTAAGTGGTGTGAAATTCTCCCACCATGCTCTGCGGGTCCTTCAAGTCGATGTTCTGCAAACTTCACTCTTTCTCCATCTCATGCATCCTGCAGTGGTCAGCTCCTTCCTATCTTATGGAGCCACCATCTGCTACAATCGGCTCGGTGTTACTAGAATACACCGCGGATTCAGTCTAAGGAAACGAGTCAAGTGATCCGCAGGTGGTGGTGGTGGCGGTGGGTTGTTGTTGTTGTTGTTCTGCACCAATGTTTGAATCAGGGTATTCTGTTGCTGGATCAATTGGGTGATCTCTGGCGGGAAAACGAATCCGGGGTCACGTCTCGGAGGCATCTGATGGGTTTAGAAAAGAAGAGAAATGTAGAATAGAATGAGGTCTAAGGGGAATCACTACCCAAATGCACATGAGCAAATGCACACAAAATCACTTCATTCAATCAAACAAGGGCTTACAACGATCTAACTATCGCAAAAGTGAGTGTACTATAATATTTACATGGAGGGAAATACTACTAATATGTGGGGACTTCTACTAATTTGAACCGTGGAAGACTCCATGATGTCCGCCCACTTCGCCTTCAAAGTCGGGTTCACTTGGATCTGAATCGGTGTCGTCGATGTTAATGTAGTCGCTGGGTATTCGACATACTGGTCTTCATTCCTGAGCGCCAACTTCTTCTTGAGTTCTTCGATCTCGTACTTAAGATCGTTATTGTGTCTTGCCGAGCTACGATCTCGCCCATGTAGTCCTTGCGTGTAGTCTTTAGTTCTTCTTCCAGTTCGATGATCCTTCCTTTGTCTTCTCGCAACTCCAACATGTCATTGCACATTTGGTTCTCTGGCGCCGAATGTGCTGATTTAATTCTGGATGAAAGCTGCAATGGATATATCCTTCTTGGTGTTGACGACGCCCCGCTTGTCATCTCGGCGTCCGCAAATCTGGTAGATGGTATCCTTGAGGTCTTCTTGATAAACTTCTCCAATGCGTCCCATGGTAATGTGAGCTGCCATGCTCTTTCCTGCACTCCAAGTTGGTGCAATCGAAAACACTATCTATAGGCTTGGTGATTGGGGCGAATGTCCTTCCCGAACGTGAGCGTGAATCTTCCAAAGCTCCTCTTGTGCAGAGTGGCGTTGAAAGTCCCGTGAAGCTTGGTAGTCCAATGTTCGTACTTAGTAACTTCCTTCAAGTGAAATCCAAAAGGTGTGCCTTCATCCGTTGGGTGTACTTGATCTTCGCGTCAAATCATCCTAAAGAGCAGAAAAGATGAGGAGTTAGAAAATGGAAGAGAGTAGTGATCTGTGGCTTTAACTTAGTGGTCGTGTCTCACATCAACAGGTGCTCGATACCATTCTCTCAGAGCGACCAGACCGAATGGATCCAGTCTCGTGCTCGGTGTCATCCCCGGATCAAGAATGCCGACACCACACAAGATTTCAAGGATTTATTGCAGAGTAGCAATCACACACTTATTACATCGTTGTCCACAAGGGAACTTATTATAATAATATGGCTTAAGGCCATCTAATAATAACAGCGAAGGCTTGGAAGATAAGCGAGTCCATCAACTCCAACGGCATCACCGAGTATAGAACCACGACCTAACACCTTACTAAATGTTCAAAAGTCTCGAACGTGAAAGTTGCAGCCCAAAACGGGTCAGCACATGGAATATGCTTGGCAATGTAACACATAGAGAGCAATGAATGAATAAGCCTACACTACATGCATATATGGCTGGTGGTAAGGCTCTCACGGTTACATTTGCATAAAGCTGATTTTCCCTACGACAAAGGAATAAATTTTATTTAACTATCATGGTGGTTGTTAAACATTGAGAATGGTTGACAGATTCTCAATCCCAATTAAAATACTCATCAAAACCCAATAACTTTTATTTAGAAGTAACATGTTGAGATTCACATGATATTCAATTACGGATACTCAAATTGTCCATAACCGGGACACGGCTAATCATGATTAGTTTATACACTCGCAGAGGTTTATGACTTTTCCCCACAAGACTCGATCGCCTCCGCTTGGTTCTCGTGACTACATGGTGTTTGAGATACGGATGACCGAGACATAGTCTTTCGTAAGCGCTTAGCACCTTACATGTGGGTAGACCGTACCAACCTACATCCCCTACATCAGCTAGCCTACCCGTAAGAGTTATGACGACTTAGTCAACTACGCCAGAGCCCATAATTGGCTTGTGGCTGCACACGGAAGTTTCAGTTTGAATAATCTTATGATCCCTTAGAGCCCGGTGGCGGTCCGAAGAAATACAGCAAGTCTGATGGAAACCAGGTGCCTCAATCCACCCAGATGTGTGTTTAGGTTGCCACCTTAGATAAACCATTAATTACAATCTCACATCTGTCATGGATATTCACTCACCCAATCCACGTCTACTAGCATAGCATGGCATAATAAGCAAACGAGAAGTAACTCCCAAGGTTTCATAAGTAAGCAGGTAATAGGTACTACTCAATCTACTTCCCACACCCACAATTTAATTTGATCCTAAACATGCAAGTGTTTGAGGGATAGATCTAATGCATAAAAACTGGGTATGAGAAGAGTATGATCAAAGTGTTACTTGCCTTGCTGATGATCCGCGAGACCTAGAGACTCAAGTAACAAGCGCGCGACCGGGTGATCTAACGCAGACAAACAACAAGCATACAATAAGTACTCATCTAATGCACGGGAAATCTCGAATAAAAGATCTAACCAGAGAGTTCAACTTAAGAACCCTGGTTGCAAAAGAATCGAATCGAAATAAACATCGAAAGTCGAAACTCGAGAGAGAACGACTCGGGTTAGCAATCTGAAACTAGGTCAAAATTTCACAGTAGCAAAACTCTGTGAAAGTAGGTTAGTCGGAACGGCGGTTTCATATTTAAACTCCAGGCGCTTGAATCACCTGATTCCGATAAACGAGCGAGAAATAAAACAGATTTAAAAATCGGATCTGAAATCGAATCAGAAAAATAACGGATTAAATCCGATTAAAAGAAAAACGACGAACGGATTAAATAACGGACGTTCGTTAACAGAACTAATCCAACGAACACGTTCATTGAAACGGACGGTTCGGTGAACGTTCGTTAAATAAGAAAACCGAAAAACATAAAAACCATCTAGGTTTTTGAAAAAAAACCGAACATCACAAAAAAAACCGGATCGGGTTCTTCTAAGAAAACCGGATCGGGCGGCGGGGCGGCGGCTACCTCCGGTGGCTCTCGGCCGGGCTCAGGCGGGCTCGGCGGGCGGGAGGTCCGTGGGGTCGGAAGGGCGGCGGGGTGCTCGGCGACGAGGGGCGGCGACGGCGGGGTCGGGCGGCGCCCACGGCGGCAGGCGGGGCTCGGTCGGGCGCTGGTGGCGGGTGGATGAGAGAGAGAGGGGGCGGGGTTATAAAGGAGGGGGGTGCTGCCTTGGGAAGGGGCAACCGAGGGGCGAGGGGGAGCGGACTCGCGGGGGGGTGGCGGCGTGGCGGGGGCGCTTGCTGGAGGGAGAGGGAGGCGGGGCGCTGGGCCGGGCCTGGCTGGCTGGGCCGGCTGGGCCTTGGCCCAGGGGGGGCGCGCGCGTTTTTTTTTTAAATTAAACCAAACGAATTTAAAAGAAATACCAATGAACTCCGATTTAAATAAAACCAATTTTCCCCGACTCCTAAAAATGAGTCGAACAAAATGAACTTTAAAAACGGCAAACATGCATAAAATTTTTAAAATGCTCATTTTTGCCTAAGCAAAATAAATCTTCCAAAACCAAATTTGATTTATTTATAAAATCTTCATTTTTCCAAAATGTTGGGAAAGTCATATTATTCCCTCTCAAAATATTTTTATAGGAAAAACTTTATGAAGATAATTTAAATAAACTAAATGATCCTATTTTCAAAATTTGGGAAATCCCAAATATGAAAATAATGAAACTTCCAACTCTCCGAGGGTCCTTGAGTTGCGTGAAATTTTCTAGGATCGGAAAATGCGAGAAAAATATGATATGCATGATGACCTAATGTATAACATTCCAAATTGAAAATTTGGGATGTTACAATACCTGCCTCCAGAAGCTTGAGTATTTCTTTTCTTACCTCTTCTTTCATTTTAGGATTCAAACGTCATTGAGGATCACGAACTGGTTTGGCATCCGCTTCCAATTTTATTTTATGTTGACATTGAGTGGGACTAATTCCCTTAAGATCATCAAGAGTATATCCAATAGCGGCACGGTGCTTCTTCAGAGTTTTCAATAATCTTTCTTCTTCATGCTCTGACAGGTTAGCACTAATAATAACAGGATATATTTTCTTTTCATCAAGATAAGCATATTTAAGATTATCAGGCAACGGTTTAAGCTCAAACACGGGGTCACCCTTGGGTGGAGGAGGATCCCCTAGGATTTCAACAGGCAAATTGTGTTGCAGAATAGGTTCCTGTTTAAAGAATACTTCATCTATTTCCCTTCTTTCATTCATGAACATATCATTTTCATGGTCTAGCAAATAGTGTTCTAAAGGATCACTAGGAGGTACGGCAATAGAAGCAAGACCAATAATTTCATCCTTACTAGGCAATTCTTCCTCACGATGTTGTTTACTAAATTTAGAGAAATTAAACTCACGAATCATATCATCCAAGCCAATAGTAACAACATTCGTTTCGCAATCTATCTTAGCATTAACAGTGTTCAAGAAGGGTCTACCAAATATAATGGGACAAAAGCTATCTTGTGGAGAACCAAGAACAAGAAAATCAGCGGGATATTTAGTTTTTCCACACAAGACTTCAACATCTCTAACAATTCCCACTGGTGAAATAGTATCTCTATTGGCAAGCTTAATTGTGACATCAATTTCTTCTAACTCAATAGGTGCAATATCATGCATAATTTCTTTGTATAAGTCAATGGGTTTTGCACTAGCACTAGCGCCCATATCACATAAGCCATGATAACAATGATCTCCTATTTTAACAGAAATAACAGGCACGCCTACCACATGTCTATGTTTATCTTTAGCACATGGTTTAGCAATTCTAGCAGTTTCATCGCAGAATTGAATAACATGCCCATCAATATTATCAGACAAGAGATCTTTAACAATAGCAATATTAGGTTCTACTTTAACTTGCTTAGGAGGTGCATAAGTTCTAATATTGCTTTTACGAACAACAGTTGAAGCTTTAGCATGATCCTTTATTCTAACAGGGAAAGGTGGTTTCTCAACATAAGAAGTAGGAACAATAGGATCATTATAAGTGACAGTCTTTTCTTCAACTTTAATAGGTGCAGCTACTTTTACTTCTATGGGAGGATGATATTTAAACCACTTCTCCTTGGGGAGATCAACATAAGTAGCAAAAGATTCACAGAAAGAAGCCACTATCTCAGAGTCAAGTCCATATTTAGTGCTAAACTTACAGAAAATATCGGTGTCCATGAAAGACTTAACATAATCGAATTTAGGTATCATACCTGACTCCTTACCTTCGTCGAGGTCCCAATCTTCAGATTTGCATTTAATTCTATCCAATAAATTCCATCTGAATTCAATAGTCTTCATCATAAAAGAGCCAGCAAAAGAAGTATCGAGCATGGTGCGATTGTTATCAGAAAGCCGAGCATAAAAATTCTGAAGAATTGTCACTCTTGAGAGCTCATGATTGGGGCATGAATATAACATTGATTTAAGCCTCCCCCAAGATTGAGCGATGCTTTCTCCTTCGCGAGGTCAAAATTTTATATATATATATATATATATATATATATATATATATATATATATATATATATATATATATATATATATATATATATATATATATATAATGCGATCACGATGAACAAGATGCATAGGGTAATACATTAGATGAAATTCCAATTTCAATATTTTATAGTTCCATGATCTTGTATCATCACATAGCCTATACCATGTCAATGTGTCTCCCTTCAAAGATAAAGGGAAGACCTTCTTCTTAACAACAACATCGGGTATACCTGCAAGCTTAAATAGTCCACAAACTTCATCCACATAGAGTAGATGTTCATCGGGATGCTTTGTTCCATCTCCGTAAAAGTATTAGCTAGCAGTTTTTCCATCATACCGATGGAATTTCAAAAGGAGTTTCATTTTCAATAGGTTCAGTAGGTTGAGGAGCAACTCTTTGCTCTCTTGGATGGGGCGAAGATACCTTAACAAGCCCTCAGAGAATTACTTTCCATAGTAAAAATGACGAGAAATTTCAGCACACTATATAAATTTTTCCTTACAAAATTCCACCTACCAAAGGCGCTACACTCCCCGGCAACGGCGCCAGAAAAGAGTCTTGATGACCCACAAGTATAGGGGATCTATTGTAGTCCTTTCGATAAGTAAGAGTGTCAAACCCAACGAGGAGCAGAAGGAAATGATAAGCGGTTTTCAGCAAGGTATTCTCTGCAAGTACTGAAATAAGTGGTAACAGATAGTTTTGTGATAAGATAAATTGTAACGAGCAACAAGCAACAAGAGTACATAAAGTGCAGCAAGGTGGCCCAATCCTTTTTGTAGCAAAGGACAAGCCTGGACAAACTCTTATAATAGGAAAAGCGTTCCCGAGGACACATGGGATTATCGTCAAGCTAGTTTTCATCACGCTCATATGATTCGCGTTCGGTACTTTGATAATTTGATATGTGGGTGGACCGGTGCTTGGGTGTTGTTCTTACTTGAACAACCATCCCACTTATTATTAACCTCTATTGCAAGCATCCACAACTACAACAAAAGTATTAAGGTAAACCTAACCATAGCATGAAACATATGGATCCAAATCAGCCCCTTACGAAGCAACGCATAAACTAGGGTTTAAGCTTCTGTCACTCTAGCAACCCATCATCTACTTATTACTTCCCAATGCCTTCCTCTAGGCCCAGATAATGGTGAAGTGTTATGTAGTCGACGTTCACATAACACCACTGGCTGGACAACATACATCTCATCAAAATATCGAACGAATACCAAATTCACATGACTACTAATAACAAGACTTCTCCCTTGTCCTCAGGAACAAACGTAACTACTCACAAAGCATATTCATGTTCATAATCAGAGGGTTAATAATATGCATAAAGGATCTGAACATATGATCTTCCACCAAATAAACCAACTAGCATCAACTACAAGGAGTAATCAACACTACTAGCAACCTACTAGCACCAATCCCGGACTTGGAGACAAGAATTGGATACAAGAGATGAACTAGGGTTTGGAGATGAGATGGTGCTGGTGAAGATGTTGATGGAGATTGCCCTCTCCCAATGAGAGGAGCGTTGGTGATGATTTCCCCTCCCAGAGGGAAGTTTCCCCGGCAGAACAGCTCTGCCGGAGCCCTAGATTGGTTCCGCCTCGTGGCGGCGGAGTCTCGTCCCAAAAGGTTGCTTAATGTTTTTTTCTCATCGAAAGACTTCATATAGGAGAAGATGGATGTCGGAGAGCCACCAGGGGGCCCACGAGGTAGGGGGGCGCGCCCCAGGGGGGGCGCCCCCCACCCTCGTGAGTAGGGTGTGGGCCCCCTGGCCTTCATCTTTGGTGACGAGTTTTCTTTATTTCTTTTAAGATATTCCGTGGAGTTTCAGGACTTTTGGAGTTGCACATAATAGGTCTCCAATATTTGCTCCTTTTCCAGCCCCGAATTCCAGCTGTCGGCATTCTCCCTCTTCATGTAAACCTTGTAAAATAAGAGAGAATATCCATAAGTATTGTAACATAACGTGAAATAATAGCCCATAATGCGATAAATATCGATATAAAAGCATGATGCAAAATGGACGTGTCAGACACGCGATTTATCATCATGGAAGTGGACACTTTCGTGATGATAATTTTGGTAATTTCCTGGAATACTTCTACGACAGCACAGGTATGACTATCTTGATTCTGTCATAAATTTGTCATGGATGTACATGCATGACAGAAAACGTGACCTACTGTGACAAACATGTATCATCATGGAAGTGTATTTTTTTTGTAGTGCTACGTGTTTAAAAACAACGCACAATATCCTAGAAAAAATTCTTTCAAAAGGGTTGTCCAATACTCCATTCATGAAGAAACATGAAGTCGGGCCAGATTCGTATTCGTGCAGAAAACAGATCCGAAAATTGGTCCACTCATCGGAAGGTTCCCGGAGTTTGAACCGTTGGATCGAGCTGAAATTTGAAGGGGTGATAGATATGGGAATTCCGGAGCAGATGAACGGTTGGATCTTCCAAAGGACCTCCGAGCTGGGCTCTGGAGACCACGCCCTAAACTCGTCCAGATTCCCGTCCAGATTTGACAAGGCTCCGGTATATCGTAGATTGCCAGAGATTCCTCTATCGGAACTCGACGTAATTTGGCATGGTTGTTGTACACTTAATTCCGCACAATTCCACCAAAGGAATCGTCAAAGCGATGCTCGAGGTGGTGGTGGCAGCGGATACAAGTTTTCTGTTCGGAAAAAACAGCACGGTCGCCCGAGGGCAATGTTGAAGTTGAGCCCCCGAGCTCCATGGATGATTCTTCCATAATCATGATAGAGATCGGAGTTGATGTTGAGGAAGGCCCTCGTCCGAACATGATGATCGGAGGTAGGGTATAGTCCTTGGTTAAGCCAAGGTGGCCAGTCGAGCCGGTGACAAAAGATGCCGACATCGACCATGAAGCCCGGCTCCGATGCGTAGATCGTGCCGGAGACGATCCGAATTCCCATCGCCCCGTGGTGACCGCCAGCAGGCTCTCAATGAAAGCACCAATGTCGGTTCAATATCCGGCGTATCTCGTAGTAGGGGTCCTAAGCTAGGCGTCTTGGAGCGATGATAACATGGACACAGGGTTTTACCCAGCTTCGGGCTCTCTTGATGAGATAATACCCTACATGCTGCTTTTGATTGTGTTCATATGGGTGTAGTACAGAGTACATGTATCTACCACGAGATTGTAGTAATAAATATGAGATTGTCTATTGACTAGCCTGGCCTCGGTTTATATATGCACAGTAGGCCTGGGGTTTAGAGGAGTCCTTGTCTTGGGTGCCAAGTCTTGTGGAATTCTCCTGGTATGCGGCATGGGCTGTCCGAACCGGCCCATGAGTATACGGCCATAGGGGTCCTCGGCCCAATCTAACTGATCGGGAGACGATGTGGTGAGTACCCCCTAGTCCAGGACACCACCAGTCTTCGAAGCAAAAAAGGCACAAACCTTTATTTTTGTGTTGTTTGTTTCTTAGAGCATGTTCGTGCATCATGGAACACCACTTCCTTACAGATGTTGCATGATATTCCCTTATGAGATCTCATTTTCTATCACAAAAACTAATACATTCAAAACAGACATAATTCAACTACTATTGGCCTTATTCAAGGCCATTTAATGACTATTACCAGTTGTGACCAGTGTGGGTACCTCTTGAGAGAAAGATTGTTTCTTTTTCGGTGTACTAAAATCATCAATGAGAAGCATAGGAGAATTAATCCCTGCATATGAGGTAGCATCTCTGAAATCTTTATTTTGAACATTGTTGACCGATTCCATGACTGCAAAAATAAATCGGCAAACAACATCAAAAAAGGGATTAACAGAGTTAGTTAATGACAAGATACTATGACCTTTTTGGATTATGTGTTCTTGCCTGATAGTGTTGGTACACAGTTTAGGATTATTGGATTTATAGGGTCTCCTAAAGGCGAACGTCACACTACATCCCTCCATTTTGGATTGAGATGCAACAACAGAATGGCAGGGTCGCTCTTAGTACTAGTCGATGAGCTCTGATCTATCCATCATACTGAGAGCGGAAATTGTGTCCCCATTATCCAAAATGATAGTGAATTCCCATAAATCAGTGAGGTGCTACATATTTGCATGTGTGTAAAAAATTTTATTTTTGTGCCAACGTGCACTTCACGTTCAGTACTTTAACAAGTAGATGAGATTATTTTCTTCTCATGTATAGTATTTGGTAAGTTGGCGGAATTTATGTTTTTTGTTATGGCAAATGAACACTGGATAAAGGTCCCTCCAAATTAACTGAATTTGGCTCAGAAAAGTGTGAGTACATACTAAACTAGGATTTTCACTATAGTTGACATGTATCAGCGGTGATTTTTAGCATTATGCTGGCAATGTAGTTATCCATTGAACTGATGGTTTTTCTGTCCTAAAGCAATTTCCTTTAGTTCCTGTATGTATAACATAGTGTGTTGCTAGTGGGTTAACTACTACACTGCTCAGGCATATCTATTTGAATATAACATTTGCTCAAAAAAACTAAGCTTCAAGCTGCTATTAGTGACGATCAAATTATATCATCTACACTATATGTGCATATGTTCAAATTTAAAAAATGTAGCCATTCATATAACTTCCAAACATCCAGAGTTTCTAAATCTCGTCTCGAGTGAAGGAACTCAAGTAACTATTTCCGACCAAAATATTATTCATGTGATATGGAAGTGTAGTAAAAACTAAACCAATATACTTGCTAAATAAAAGGCCACATAATTAACTCTGAATTTGGTAGCAGACTCACAGATAAGCATACCTTCATATTAAAGCTTTCTTCTCCAACATCGACGAGGTGGGGGCGACATTTGGAGAATGGCGGGTAGGTGTAGAAAAAAGGATGGGGCGAGGTCGACCTCTGGACGCCAGATCAGAGTACCCTTAAGTTCTTGTTCGCTTATGACAGAGTGAGATCCGCTGGTGCAGCCAGGCCGGGGTGACAAGACAAATAGGAGCTGGAATGGCACCTCCACTGGGCGTACTCACCCAGGTAGGCATGGGATCTGGGCCGCCGCCACCGTCGGCAAGCTGGGGGAAGATGGCCGAGAGGATTGGTCCAGCAGACGGCTGGTACGCCAAGCTAGGGTTGGGGAATTTGTGTTGGAAATATTCCCTGGAGGTAATAATATTCTATTATTATATTTTCATATTCATAGTTAAGAGTTTATATTCTATGCTATAACTGCTATAATCCTGGAATGTGTGATTCAGTGGAAAACTCATATGCACTGGTGGAATGATAAATGGTAAAAATAAGATTCCTAGTCTTGCCTCTAAGACTAGCTCAAACGTTGTTGGTGATTATGTTTTTCGGATTTTAGGATATCATTAAGTGTAACGATAGTCCTAAAACAACCCTGAGAGTATGACGTTAGAAGAACGATCGTATTGAATGGAACCAAACTTACTTGCTATACTTTGAGATACAATCCTCAGAAGTCAATTGTTATAACATGTAGTGTTAACGTGTGAATTGGTTCCTTAGAGCATGAGAGTATCATAGTCACTTATTACCGTATGATGAACTTTGGGGTTGCCCAAATATCATCTATAACACGGTGATCATAACGACGACTTACAGGTTCATCGAAAAGTTTGACAAGGTACTATAAAGCTCAAGAGTGGGATTTGCTCCTCCAACAATGGAGAAATATTCATAGGGTCCTCTTGGTATGAAGGCATCCATCATCGTCTGGCTAGACACATGTGACTAAGTCACGGGGATGCCGAAACATGTCAATGAGAAAGAAGAACAAAACCTATAACGAGGAGACTGGTATAGTGAGCATGTATATGACTTAAGAGGATACCGATATATCTCACCTCGGGTTTTGTAAAGTATCATGAAGCAAAGTCAATAGCACATGATAACAAAAGGTTCACTCAAATGTCATTCGAGTACTCATAGGGAACGATATGGACGTTCACGGTTCCGCTATCGATCATTGAACGAAAGGGTATCTATTCATGTTTATGTTTTACCAAACCTACAGGGTCATTAGTTTAAGATAAGCACGATCTGTTGGGTGTTAATATGACAGGAGTAATGAGAAAATATTAAGAAATAGTTTCATTAATATTCGAAATAGTTACGAGAGGAACCAGAAGTGTTTCAAGGTGACCAGAAGGGTTTCGGGGTTTACCGGGTAATACCGATAAATCTTATATAGGTGGAAATAGTTCCCGTTGATCTCAAATACTTTTACCACATAGTGAAGGAAATATGCCCTAGAGGCAATAATAAAGTTGTTATTTATATTTCCTTATATCATGATAAATGTTTATTATTCATGCTAGAATTGTATTAACCGGAAACTTGATACATGTGTGGATACATAGACAAAACACAGTGTCCCTAGTAAGCCTCTACTAGACTAGCTCGTCAATCAAGGATGGTTAAGTTTCCTAACCATAGACATGTGTTGTCATTTGATGAACAGGATCACATCATTAGGAGAATGATGTGATGGACAAGACCCATCCGTTAGCTTAGCATAACTGTTAAGTTCTATTGCTATTGCTTTCTTCATGACATATACATATTCCTTTGAGTATGAGATTATGCAACTCCCGGATACCGGAGGAATACCTTGTGTGCTATCAAACGTCACAACGTAACTGGGTGATTATAAAGATGCTCTACAGGTATCTCTGAAGGTGTTTGTTGGGTTGGCATAGATCGAGATTAGGATTTGTCACTCCGAGTATCGGAGAGGTATCTCCGGGCCCTCTCGGTAATGCACATCATAATAAGCCTTGCAAGCAATGTGACTAATGAGTTAGTTGCGGGATGATGTATTACAAAACGAGTAAAGAGACTTGCCGGTAACGAGATTGAACTAGGTATGAAGATACCGACGATCGAATCTCGGGCAAGTAACATACCGATGACAAAGGGAATTACATATGTTGTCATTGCGGTACGACCGATAAAGACCTTCGTAGAATATGTAGGAACCAATATGAGCAACCAGGTTCTGTTGTTGGTTATTGACCAGAGAGGTGTCTCAGTCATGTCTACATAGTTCTCGAACCCATAGGGTCCACGCGCTTAACGTTCGATGACGATTTTGTATTATATGAGTTATATGATTTGGTGAACGAATGTTGTTCGGAGTCCCAGACGAGATCATGGACACGAGGAGGAGTCTCGAAATGGTCGAGAGGTAAAGATTGAGATATAGGGTGATAGTATTTGGACACCGGAAGTATTCTGGGTTGTATCGGGTACATATCGAAGTACCGAGGGGTTACCCGAACCCCCCGGGGGAAGATATGGGACATAGGAGGGGAGCACACCAGCCAACAAAGGGTGACGCGCCCCCCTTATGGTAGGAGGCCGAATAGGAGAAGGACATGGGGGTTTGCCCCCTCCGATAAAAGGAAAGGGGGGAGGCCGAATTGGACTAGGGGCCCAAGTAGGATTCCTCCTACCTGGGCGCGCCCTAGGCCGGCTCTCTCCCCCTCCCTCCTTTATATACGTGGGGAGGGGGCACCTAGAACACACACCAACCATTGTTAGCCGTGTGCGGCGCCCCCCCTCCACAGTTTACGCCTCCGGTCATATTCACGTAGTGCTTAGGTGAAGCCCTACGCCTGCGCGGATCACTTCACCATCACCGTCGCCATGCCGTCGTGTTGACGGAACTATCCCTCGACACATTGCTGGATCAAGAGTTCGAGGGACGTCGTTGAGCTAAACGTGTGCAGAACTCTGAGGTGTCGTACGTTCGGTGCTTGATCGGTCGGAATGAGAAGAAGTTTGACTACATCAACTGCATTGTCAAACGCTTCCGCTTTCAGGCTACGAGGGTACATGGACACACTCTCCCCCTCTCGTTGCTATGCATCTTCTAGATATATCTTGCGTGAGCGTAGGAAATTTTTTCAAATTGCATGCTACGTTTCTTAACAGTGGCGTCCAAGCCAGGTCTATGCGTAGATGATATGCACGAGTAGAACATAAAGAGTTGTGGGCGGTGATAGTCATACTGCTTACCACCAACGTCTTATTTTGATTCGGCGGTATTGTTGGATGAAGCGGCCTGGAACAACCTAACATAACCACGTTCATGAGACCGGTTCCACCGACAGACATACAACTAGTTTTGCATAAAGGTGGCTGGCGGGTGTCTGTTTCTCCAACTTTAGTTGAATCGAATTTGACTAAGGCCGGTCCTTGTTGAAGGTTAAAACAACAAACTTGACGAAACACTGTTGTGGTTTTGATGCCTAGGTAAGAACGGTTCTTACTAGAAGCCCGTAGCAGCCACGTAAAACTTGCAACAACGAAGTAGAGGACGTCTAACTTGTTTTTGCAGGGCATGTTGTGATGTGATATGGTCAAGACATGATGCGATATACGTTGTTGTATGATATGATCATGTTTTGTAAAAGTTATCGGCAACTGGCAGGAGCCTTATGGTTGTCGCTTTATTGTATGAAATGAAAACGACATGTAATTGCTTTACTTTATCACTATGCGTTAGCGATAGTTGTAGAAGAAATAGTTGGCGAGACGACCATGACGCTACGATGGAGATCAAGGTTTCAAGCTGGTGATGATGGAGATCATGATGGTGCTTTGGAGATGGAGATCAAAGGCCCAAGATGATGATGGCCATATCATGTCAAATATTTTGATTGCATGTGATGTTTATCTTTTATGCATCTTATTTTGCTTAGTACGGCGGTAGCATTATAAGATGATCCCTTACTAAAATTTCAAGGTATAAGTGTTCTCCCTGAGTATGCACCGTTGCGACATTTCGTCGTGCCAAGACACCATGTGATGATCGGGTGTGATAAGCTCTACGTTCACATACAACGGGTGCAAGACAGTTTTGCACATGCAGAATACTCAGGTTAAACTTGACGAGCCTAGCATGTACATACATGACCTCGAAACACTGGAGACCGAAAGGTCGAACGTGAATCATATAGTAGATATGATCAACATAGAGATGTTCACAATTGAAAACTACTCCATCTCACGTGATGATCGGACATGGTTTAGTTGATATGGATCACGTGATCCTTTAGATGACTCGCGGGATGTCTATCTAAGTGGGAGTTCTTAAGTAATATGATTAATTGAACTTAATTTATCATGAACTTAGTCCTGATACTTTTTGCATATCTATGTTGTAGATCAATGGCTCGTGCTACCGTTCCCTTGAATTTTAATGCGTTCCTAGAGAAAGCTAAGTTGAAAGATGATGGTAGCAACTACACGGACTGGGTCCGTAACTTGAGGATTATCCTCATTGCTGCACAGAATATTTATGTCCTTGGTGCACCGCTAGATGAAAGGCCTGCTGCAGGAGCTGATGCTGATGTTATGAAAGTCTGGCAAGCTCGATCTGATGACTACTCGATAGTTCAGTGTGCCATGCTTTACGGCTTAGAATCAGGACTTCAAAGACGTTTTGAACGTCATGGACCATATGAGATGTTCCTGGAGTTGAAGTTAATATTTCAAGCAAATGCCCGAGTTGAGAGATATGGAGTCTCCAACAAGTTCAATAGCTGCAAGATGGAGGAGAACAGTTATGTGAGTGAACACATACTCAGAATGTCTGGGTATCATAACCACTTGAATTAGCTGGGAGTTAATCTTCCAGATGATAGTGTTATTGACAGAGTTCTTCAATCACTACCACCAAGCTATAAAGGCTTCGTGATGAACTATAATATGCAAGGGATGGAGAAGAATTTTCCCGAGCTCTCCCTAATGCTCAAAGCTGCGAAGGTCGAAATCAAGAAGGAGCATCAAGTGTTGATGGCTAACAAAACCACTAGTTTCAAGAAAAGGGGCAAAGGGAAGAAGGGAAACTTCAAGAAGAATGGCAAGCAAGTTGCCACTCCCGGGAAGAAGCCCAAGTTTGGACCTAAGCCTGAAACTGAGTGCTTCTACTTCAAAGGGATGGTCACTGGAAGCGGAACAGCCCCAAGTATTTGGCGGATAAGAAGGATGGCAAAGTGAACAAAGGTATATTTGATATACATGTTATTGATGTGTACCTTACTAATGCTCTTAGTAGTGCCTGGGTATTTGATACCGGTTCGGTTGCTCTTATTTGTAACTCAAAACAGGGGCAACGAATTAAACGAAGTTGGCTAAGGACGAGGTGACATTACACGTCGGGAATGGTTCCAAAGTCGATGTGATCGTTGTCGGCATGCTACCTCTACATCTACCTTTGGGATTAGTTTTAGACCTGAATAATTGTTATTTTGTGCCAGCGTTGAGCATGAACATTATATTTGGATCTTGTTTAATGCGACATGGTTATTCATTTAAATTAGAGAATAATTGATGTTCTATTTATATGAGTAATATCTTTTATGGTCATGCACCCTTGAAGAGTGGTCTATTTTTGTTGAATCTCGATCGTGGTGATACACATATTCATAATATTGATGCCAAAAGATGCAAAGTTGATAATGATAGTGCGATATATTTGTTGCACTGCCGTTTAGGTCATATTGGTGTAAAGCGCATGAAGAAACTCCATGCGGATGGACTTCTGGAATCACTTGATTATGAATCATTTGATGCTTGCGAACCATGCCTCATGGGGAAGATGACTAAAACTCCGTTCTCCAGAACAATGGAGCGAGCTACTTACTTATTGGAAATAATACATACTGATGTATGCGGTCCAATGAGTGTTGAGGCTCACGGCGGGTATCGTTATTTTCTGACCTTCACAGATGATTTGAGCAGATATGAGTATATCTACTTAATGAAACACAAGTCTGAAACATTTGAAAAGTTCAAAGAATTTCAGAGTGAAGTGGAGAATCATCGTAACAAGAAAATAAAGTTTCTATGATCTGATCGCGGAGGCGAATATTTGAGTTACGAGTTTGTCCTTCATTTAAAACAATGTGGAATAGTTTCACAACTCACACCACCTGGAATACCACAGCGTAATGGTGTGTCCGAACGTCGTAACCATACTTCATTAGATATGGTGCGATCTATGATGTCTCTTACCGATTTACCACTATCATTTTGGGGTTATGCATTAGAGACAGTTGCATTCACTTTAAATAGGGCACCGTCTAAATCTGTTGAGACGACACCGTATGAACTTTGGTTTGGCAAGGAACCTAATCTGTGGTTTCTTAAAGTTTGGGGTTGCGATGCTTATGTGAAAAAGCTTCAACCTGATAAGCTCGAACCCAAATCGGAGAAGTGCATCTTCATAGGATACCTAAAAGAAACGGTTGGGTACACCTTCTATCACAGATCCGAATGCAAGATCTTTGTTGCTAAGAATGGATCCTTTCTAGAGTAGTTTCTTTCGAAAGAAGTGAGTGGGAGGAAAGGATAACTTGATGAGGTAATTGTACCTTCTCTCGAATTGGAAAGTAACTCATCACAGAAAACCGTTCTTGTGATGCCTACACCAACTAGTGAGGAAGCTAATGATAATGATCATGAAACTTCGGATCAAGTTACTACCGAACCTCGTAGGTCAACCAGAGCATGTTCCGCACCAGAGTGGTACGGT
This sequence comes from Aegilops longissima, assembly GCA_021605205.1. Classification (NCBI taxonomy): domain Eukaryota; kingdom Viridiplantae; phylum Streptophyta; class Magnoliopsida; order Poales; family Poaceae; genus Aegilops; species Aegilops longissima. The sequence continues at coordinate 80,607,254 of CM038676.1, read as the reverse complement.
AATCCTATTCTGGAAGTCATGTTACTTGACCATGACGAACCTACGAACTATGAGGAAGCGATGATGAGCCCAGATTCCGCAAAATGGCTTGAGGCCATGAAATCTGAGATAGGATCCATGTATGAGAACAAAGTATTGACTTTGGTTGACTTGCCCGATGATCGGCAAGCCATAGAGAATAAATGGATCTTCAAGAAAAAGACTGACGTTGATGGTAATGTTACTGTCTACAAAGCTCGATGTCGGGGAAAATGACACCTATGGGATCTCGAGGACCCCTACTACGGTTGGCTTGGGCGAAGAGTTGTGCAAAGAGCAGGTCTAGTGATCAGCGCGAGGGGATTTTTTACCCAGGTTCGGGCCGCAAATGATGCGTCAAACCCTAGTCCTGCTTGTCTGTGTTTATCTTGTGTTCTTCAGTTCTTGGACTAGCTACTATGTGTGCCCAGTCCAAAAAGTCCGAATCCTTCCACAGTACGCCCCGGTCCTCCTTTTATATGTCAAAGGGGTCGCCATAGTGGCACACAGGAGGTGGGAAGTATCTACAGTGTACAAGTTTCTCGCCTGACACCGTAGGACAAATGCATTTATTGCGCTGCCTACGTGCCCTCTTGCTTTATCGGGGACGACAACAGACCTCGTCCCGTCCGTCGCCGCCTCGCCTTTCTTCGACGTGTGTCCAAGCTAAAAAGGCATACATCGCCATGCTGGCTGGCTGGTTGCTGTGCTGGTGCGGTGACAGGGCCTTCACAAAGATCTGCATGCCACCACGCAGGTGCTTCACTAGTTGTCCTAGAAGTTGTATGCTGCCGCGCAGGCGCTTGCCTGATTGGCAGGTTGGTTGCCGCGTCGGAACGGCCACGGGGCAGCGAAGCTTTGGTAGGTGCGAGCCTAGCCGTGGCCCCGTAGATGCCCCCGGTAAGGGTCTTGCCGGGGTCTCGCGGCCGCCCCTGGCAAGGATCTTGCCGGGGGGTCTTCGTTTTCTGATTCTTATATAGATTCGCAGGGCTTTGGTCTTCACAAAGATCTGCATGCCACCACACAGGCGCCCTTGAGTCTTGGTTTCGACGTTGTCGATGGCGTCAGAACTCTCAGGCTCAAGGGTGGCGGCCTTGCTGGTATTGGGCAAGTCGCCCCGGCAAGGCTCTTGCCGGGGCTATGTAGGGCACCCCGGCAAGGGCGTTGCCGCGGGAAATCCATCTTGCCCCTTTGCTCTTCATGCCTCTGGCTTGGGTGATGTCTTGGTCAGTCTCATACCTTTCCTTCCTCTGCCTCGCCAAGCATGGCCGCAGGTGTGGCTACGACTGCCCGTGCACAAGCAAAGGGGTACAGAAAGGCCCCTACTTTTGTACACCGACAGGAGCCCCCGGGCTTGGGTCACACATAAGCGCGAAGCGTTGTTGGGCCAGGCCCAGAATGGTGCGCGGGCACGCGTGGCAGAGTTTTAACTGCGGTAATTTCTTTGCCAGTTGCGCTTCCCCACGATTCGCATTGAGTGCGTGGCGTGGGGGTCGTGCGTGGAACCGTCGCAGCACTCTTGCGTCACCTCACGGTGAACAGTAAAGAGGCGGCCCGTGTCTTCCCCATAAAAAAGAGGAAGCCGCAAGGGCACTGCTCATTTACAAAGTGGACTCGGGTCGTGGCCTGATGATGTTTGCTAGGACTACGTCGGTATTTCCCCCAAGAGGAGAGGATGATGTAGCACATCAACGGTAGGTATTTCCCTCAGTGATGAAACCAAGGTATCGAACCAGTAGGAGAACCAAGCAACAAAACGTAAACAGCACCTGCACACCAATAACAGCCACTCGCAACCCGACGTGTTAAAGGGGTTGTCAATCCCTTTCGAGTAACGGTGCCAGGAATGGCTAGTTGACGGGAGAAAATTGTAATAGATTGAAATAATAGATTGCAAATAAAATAAAGTGCAGCGAGGTATTTTTGTATTTTTGGTTTAATAGATCTAAATAAAAACCCAAAGGAGAAGTAGATCGCAAGGCAAATTTATGAGGAAGAAGACACAGGGGCCATAGGTTTCGCTAGTGGCTTCTCTCGAGAAAGATAGCAAACGGTGGGTAAACAAATTACTGTTGGGCAATTGATAGAACTTCAAATAATCATGATGATATCCAGGTAATGATCATTACATAGGCATCAAGTCCAAGATTAGTAGACCGACTCCTGACTGCATCTACTACTATTACTCCACACATTGACCGCTAGCCAGCATGCATCTAGTGTATTAAGTTCATGGAAAAATGGAGTAATGCAATAAGAACGATGATATGATGTAGACAAGATCCATCTATCTATTGCGGTAGATATTAGATCTCATCTTTTTATCCTTAGTAGCAACGATACATGCGTGTCGGTTCCCCTTTTGTCACTGGGATCAAGCACCGTAAGATTGAACCCACTACCGGGCACCTCTTTCCATTGCAAGATAAATAGATCAAGTTGGCCAAAAAAACAAATATTGGAGAAGAACTATGAGGCTATAAGAGATCATGCATATAAGAGATCAAAGAAACTCAAATAACTTTCATGGATATAAAAAGATATAACTGATCATAAACTCGAAGTTCATCAGATCCCAACAAACACACTGCAAAAAGAGTTACATCATATGGATCTCCAAGAGACCATTGTATTGAGAATTCAGCGAGAGAGAGAAAGCCATCTAGCTACTGACTGCGGACCCAAAGGTCTACAAATAGCTACTCACGCATCATCGGAGAGGCACCAATGGAAGTGGTGAACCCCTCCATAATGGTGTCTAGATTGGATCTGGTGGTTCTGGACTCTGCGGCGGCTGGGTGAAATATTTCTTCGATGCCTCTAGGTTTCTGGGATTTTTTTGGGTATTTGTAGAGCAAAGAGGCGGTCTGGGGGCACCCGAGGTGGGCACAACCCACCAGGGTTCGCCTGGGCCTCCTGGCGCGCCCTGGTGGGTTGTGCCCCCCTCGGGGCACCCCCTAGGTGCAACCAGGGCCCATTGCCTTCCTTCTGGCCCATAAAAATCATCATGGAGTTTCGTGGCATTTGGACTCTGTTTGGTATTGATTTCCTGTGATGTAAACACATGGAAAAAAACTGCAACTGGCACTTGGCACTATGTCAATAGGTTAGTCCCAAAAAATGACTATAAAATTATTATAAAACATCCAAGATTGATAATACAACAGCATGGAACAATCAAAAATTATAGATACGTTGGAGACGTATCAACATCCTCAAGCTTAACTCCTGCTCATCCTCGAGTAGGTAAGTGATAAAAACAGAATTTTTGATGTGGAGTGTTGTTCATCAAGTCATATCATATTCTTTTCTTTATAGCATGGACATTTGGACTTTTATATGATTCAAAGCAATAGTTTAGTTTTGACATAATAATTTAGATACTCAAGCATATCAACAAGCAACCATGTCTTTCAAAATATCAATGCTAAAACAAGTTATCCCTAGCCCATCATGCTCAAACATTGTGACGCCCGGATAATTAAGCTACAATGAACCTCTGCTAATGATGCCATGTCACCTCGATTACTATTGCAAATCTCGCGTTAGTTCGGAACCGATTCAAATTCAAATTCAAAATAAGGGCAAACATCAAAAGTTTTCAAATATTAAAAACAAAATGTTCGGGTTGTGCCAGTTAATGCATAGATGATTATGATGTAGAATCCACATATTTATATAATGAATAAATGCACTAAGAGATTTAAACGGTAGCAAAAACATTATTTCAATGCCTTTGGTATTTTATAAAACACTAAACTATTTTATTTTGGGTTAAAACCTTTTGTGGCTGAGGGATTATTTTGAAACGTTATTTTAGGAGCTATAGTCATATTTTAATAAGTAAAAATAATGTGGAATTAAAATTAAAATAGAAAAGTAAAGTAAAAATAAAAATAATAGAAGAGAACAAAAGAAAACAAAAGGACCCCCCTCTCCCCTGGACCAAGAGGCCCCCTGGCCAACTGGGCCAGACAGCCCAGCTGGCCGACCCACTGGCCCAACCGCCCCCCCCCCCACTCACTCCCTTAACCCTCCTGTCACAGCCCCAGTTCAGGCCTTGCTTGCCTTTGCATTAGCATCCATGCATCATGTTTAATTTCATGAAACTTGAAATGGGGATTGTTGAAACCCTAGCACCAAATGAAATTCAACTAGGTTCAATAAAAAAATATTTTCAATGACCCAGAATACCTTTTGGAAATGTTCATGATTTTCTGTTAAAGGTGAAAACCTCTTCCAAAAATGATGAATATATTTATAGGTCATTCTGGATTTTTGAATTAAATCTTATTGTATTTGAATTTGGGCATTTAAACACTATAAATAATTTAAATTCTCAAATAATGCTGAAATTAAATGTGGGCCACTAGAATAATCCATAGAGTGCCCACAAATTTTGCCAGGAGTTTTAAAAATGGTTTAGTATTATTACTAAATCAAAAGCAGAATAGCAAAATAGAAAATAGAAACAATTAGAAAGAGAGAGCGAGAGAATACGGCCACTTACCAGCCCAGCGAAGCGGCCCATCGCCCAACTGCGATCGTCATCTCCACCGCTCGATCGGCCGGACGCCGAGCAGGTTCGACGACACAAGACGTCAGGTTGCCATGCCCCAGCCACCTCCCGCTTCGCTGACGCTTTGACGGCTCCAGCACGACTCCACGCGCCCCGACCTCTCTCTCACGCCTGCAGCTCCTCCCTCCTTTGGCTCCTCCCCCTCTTCCCGGCGCACAGAGGCGCGCCGTGCTCTGCCGCGACCACCGCCATCCCATGCCTCGCCGACGCGCTTGAAGCTCCGCCACTTCTTCCTCGACCACCCCACCGAGCCATGCGACTGGAAGAGCCCCGAAGCGCCGCCCCCGACGTTTCCCCCCTCCTCGGCCGTCGGAGATCGGCCTCGCCGCCCAGCTCAGCTCCGGCCTTCCCCGAGCCCGCTTCGACGCCCGCCGCAACCGCTGTGAGCTACTGCTCCCCCTCCCCCTTTCCGTTCTCTCTGCCACTCGCCGTAGTCGCCGCACCAAGCACACCCGCTCGTGCCGCCGCCTGAACTCACCGCCACGTGGCTCCAGCCACGCAACGGCCCCGCCGTCCTGTCCACTGACCTCGCCGCATCTCGTAGGGCCCGTAGATGCCTCGCACGCGCCGACTCGTCCGCCGTAGCCTCGATCCCGAGCTCGCCCGAGCTCCGACGACCGCCAAGGTCGCCGCCGCAATAACTCCGCCACCCCAGCCTCCGCCACCACCACGGTTGGATGCGGACGAGCGTCCGCATCCCGTAGCTGAGCTTCGCGCATCAAACGGCGCTCTGTAGGCCAATCCCGAGCACCTCCACCGCGCTTGACCCCGCCGGCGGCTAAACGCCGGCAGGTTGACCGGTTTGACCGGTGATGATGACGTGGCATTGCCATTAGCGGCTAATCCCCCAATTAGCACACTAACAGACAGTGACAGTGGGCCCCACCACAGGGTCAAACCCCAGTCAGCGCTAGTTTTGACCATGGTTTAGTCCCTGGGTCAATGACACGCTGGTCCCACCAATGGAGTTGACCCTGGTCTACTCGGCTGACCTACGACGCGAAGAGTGACACAATGTTGATGTCATTAATCATTTTCTCGTTTAAAACTAATCAAGAAATTCCAGAAAATGCCCAACACTTCTAAAATTCATATAAAATCAACCGTAACTCCAAATGAAATAAATTATATATGAAAAATTATCGAAAAATTCAAGGAATCTGTTTATGGCATTTGCATGCATGTCTGAACAACCTAGGGTTGCTGTACAGGAAAATTTGCATAATTGACATTTAAATAAGCACATATGGAGTTTGAATTTGAACCCTTGGTTCAAACCAACTTCATTTAATATGGTTGCTAGTTGCATTAGCTCAATCAACAGCATATTGCCATGTCATGATCATGCATCATATTGTTGCATTGCATTGATTGTGTTCTTTCCGTGTTTGCCGGTGCTTGTCCCCTCTCGGTAGGCGTATCCCGACGATGAGTTCGATGACACCGACGAAGAACTATATTATCTTCAGAAGTGCCAGGCAAGCAAAACCCCCTTGTTCATTCCGATACAAACCCACTCTCTCGCTCCTGCTCTCTTTTACTGCATTAGGACAACAACGATTCATCTGTTAATTGCTGCGGTAGTTGAACCCCTTTATCCTCTGCATGACCTGTCATTCCACAAAATAGATGAAACCCACTAGCATGAGTAGGAGTTGTTTGAGCCTCACAGCCTACTCATTCATGCTTTTTGTCATGCCTGCTATCGCTTAGAGTTGAGTCAGGTCCGATTCATCGAGGATGAATCGGAGGTGTCTGAACATGTCCTCTTGTTGAGAGCTAAGTGTGTGAACACGATTTGGTAAAGGTAGCGGTGAGAGGCCATGTAGGAGTACATGGTGGGTTGTCTCATTGCAGCCGTCCTCAGGAACTGAGTTCGTGGTTGTGATCCATGAAACAGTTACTACCACACATTGGGATCCTTAATTGACTCTCTCGGCTTCTTAACCACCCTTGTCCTCTGTCCGGGAGTTGCAACTAGTTTCGTGTTTGTAGGATATGTGTTGGAGGCCGTGCGAAGCGTTGACCCTAGGGGTGGGCTATGATGCGGTAGATACACCATGGCCCGGTGTACCGAATGCCCGCTTGGTATCTCGGGAACCTGCACACATCGCTCGGGGCCGTTAGTGGAAACCTCGGCCGCACTCCTGCGGATGGAACCCGAATAGGCGATAAACCTGGACTAGGGACTTGAGTGTTTAGGTAGGCCGTGGCCGACACCCTCGCTGGGCTTCCGCTTGAAGGTTGTCGAGTACATGTCGTGTAAACGGCGATAAGTGGTGGGAGCGTGTGTGAAGAAGTACACCCCTGCAGGGTTAATATGATCTATTCGAATAGCCGTGTCCGTGGAAAAGGACTTCTGGGTTGCCTATAAAAGTTCATAGACAAGTGAAAGTGGATACTCTAAAATGCGCAAGATAAGCGTGAGTGCTATGGATGGTGTTCTCGTAGGGAGACGGGAGCGGGTCCATAGTGGTGTATTGATATGGTGAATATGTGGACTCGTGTGCGCCACCTCAAAAGAGTTACTTGCAGTCGTAGTCTAGGATAGCCACCGAGTCAAAGCTGGCTTGCTGCACTCAAACTCCACCCCCCCCCCCTTTGTTGATAATAATGCATATGTAGTTAGTTCTGATGTAAGTCTTGCTGAGTACATTTGTACTCACGTTTGCCTATTTTATGTTTTGCAGAGAGACGTCAGTCTCGCTAGTAGTTCCACGTGGACTTCGACGTTTAGCTTGTTACCTCAGCTACGATCTTGTGCCCTCGGCAGGATCTGGTAGTTAGTCAGGCTTAACAGCCTTTTCCATTTGTAGATGTCTGTACTCAGACATGTTAAGCTTCCGCATGTGCTTTGTCTTGTATGCTCTGAATGTTGGGTCATGAGACCCATGTTTGTAATATCTCGCTCCTCGGAGCCTAATGAATAAATATTTGAGTCGTAGAGTTATGTTGTGATGCCATGTTGTATCTACACATATTGAGCATATTGTGTGTATGTTTGAAATGCTTGGTATGTGTGGGATCCGACAATCTAGTTGTTTATCCTTGGCAGCCTCTCATATGGGAAATGTAGTCTAGTGCTTCCTGAGCGATAGTAGTCCGCTACAGCCCGGTTCACCGGAGTCCTGCTAGCCCAGCACTACTGCTCTGGACACTTGACTGGTCGGCATGTGTTTCACTTCGTTCCTATGTACATCTTCGGGAAATGTCACGCGGTGACATCCGAGTCTGCCTAGCCTGCTACAGCCCGGATTACCGAGTCTGTTAGCCCAGTGCTACAGCCCGGATTCATATGTTGATGACCGACATGCTCGATGTGATTCATGTATGCCTGTCCCCATGGGTTAGTGCCGCTTTGGGTTCACGACTAGCCATGTCGGCCCGGGTTCTTTGTCATGTGGATGCTAGCGACACTATCATAGACGTGAGCCAAAAGGCGCAAACGGTCCCGGGCCATGGTAAGGCGACACGCGTGGGAATACCGTGCGTGAGGCCGCAAAGTGATATGATGTGTTACCGGCTAGATCGATGTGACTTGGAATCGGGGTCCTGACAGCGTTGGTATCAGAGCCTGACTGCCTGTAGGATTACCAAGCCAAACTGGTCGAAGTTGAGTCTAGAAATGCTTTAGTTATGTAAGGGAATTGATTGTGGGAGGGAACGTAAGGCTCTTTTTACTCCTTATACCTCATGGCCTTCTGATCTGAGTCATCCTCTTCTCTTCTACGGGGATTAAGAACTAGGCCTTCTCATCTATCTATCAGGATGACGTGTTACTAATCCATAGACTTATTGAATTGATAGTTTCAAATCTCAGTTCAGTTTCTACTACTTCCGTGTGCTCATAGTTGGTCTCGGAACCTTGATATTGTGCTTCTGAGTGGTTACGCCACCATTTTGCAGGATGTCTCCAATTATTTTGATCATTTACAGCCGTTATGCTGTCCGAGTCATCCCAGGTCTCTAAATAGCCCGATGCATTTGCAAATCCTTTCTTTCCGTTTCCGATGTCCTTTTGGTCAGAATAAGCACACTAATTAGTATGTTGAGGTACTCCGCTGCCTCGGCATATATGTTGGAGCTATTATTATGAACCTAGGTGTTTTAGGGAGTCACCTAGTAAACTAGCCATGTTTAGTGTTCCCCGTGTGATGATTTTTGCCATCATTCTCGCAAGCATCCCGTGATGCAATTTAGTTAATAGGTATTCTACTCCTGGGTTCTTGACCCAAGATTCACCCTACCTACTTCATGCTGATAGTGTTTGCTAGTCCCTTTAGGATATTAGTAACCTTGCAATAGTCCTCGAGGTCCGTGGTATTTCCTTCTTCCAAATACCATGAACTGCTTATGGCAGAAGTTCTTTTGAGCCAAAAGATCACAACCAGGGTGCTCTTGAGGAGTACTCCATTCTATATTGCGAATCTGCCAGTTCTACCTTTCTGCATGGGTTATCCGGAAGAAACCTGCTGAACTTGATTCGACATACTAACCTATGCATCCACAACTCAGAAAGTTATGTGTTCCTCGAGTTGTTCCTCCTTAGTTGTATTCTGACCCCCGTCTATCAATTGATAGTCAAGGGTATGTGTGCATTCGTTTATCGATGCCTATTACTCTTGTGGTCCGTCAAGCCATTCTATCCAGAATGACTTGGAGAAACAAACTATAGTACCTTGTCCATTTCGAGGATTGGGTCAAAGTAGTTGTATTCCGCAGGTCAAAATGCCAATCCAGCTTTTGATTCTGTTCCACCCCGAAGTATTGCCCTCTTTATGTCAGGAATATCATGAGAATTTCACCACCTCTTATGAACTCTTGGTATAGTGATACTTCTCGCCATCATTATTCATTCCTCGGATCCGTGTTGTCACAGCCGGAATGCCGACAAGTGAATCGTGATGTGTGAAATCAATACTCCTAGCAACCCCGTTGCTTGGTGGTTAATGGACGATAATATCATTCTTGGTGTGTTGATTATTGAATCATAATTCTAAGATAGATCGTGCTACCTAGTCCTTATTTCCGATGCACTCTTCGATCAATGAGTTAGGATTGTGCCAATTCCTCGCTCTTTGATCATATCGTCTTGCCCTGTAAAGCAAGATTATTCTCGAGCTTAGTAGCATATTGGTGGTTCGTGATTTCCGAATATCTTCTCGGAAGTATTACCAGGTTGCCCCCTGACTGTTATGTTGAGCTCGTGATCAAGTTGGTTTTCCTCTAAACCAGCCATTCTCCAAGAATCTGTGTTGGATACCCTTGAGCTCGTTGGTTAAGCTAAACAACAACTTGGAGAGTTGGAAGATGAAAGCTTGTCCGACTTAGTTCATCACTAAGGGATATCCTTGTGTGTGTGTGTGTGTGTGTGTTGAAGAAAGATGATATCTCCATTGATTGGTCCTCGTGATCAGTTGTTGGATCTGTTGTCTTGCCAAAACTTTGACTTGAGTATGGGCTATCTTCAAGTCAAATCAGAACCAACGATGTTCGTAATGTTGTCTTACTCGTGGTTGATCCCTCGAGCATACACCATTACATCTTTTGGTCTGACCAATGCTATCACCATGTTCACATGATGGTGGAAGTCCAGTGATATGGAAATTCCGATGAGTTGTTGTTGAACCCCATCAGCAACATTTTGTGTCCCCCATGATTCATGTTGAACATCAACCTAGTGTTGAAAACTTGGTAAGCAATGCCTTCGTGTTCCGTTCATGAAGCTTATGCTTGGATGGAAGAAGTGACTTTCTCGAATTCGTGTGCATTTGGTGCAAGTTGCCGCCGTGAGTTCGAGGAGGATTGTTTTTGCTTCCTCTGGTACCATCCCAAGTCAGTCATGCATGTGCGAAGTATGCTATGGTTTGACAGGCTCGCAACCTTCACTCCATATGTGTTCCTAGCACACCAAGCCACTGACTGATTTGCTCAAGGAGAAGGAGTCCCTTCATAAGAGCTAATTCGGACTTATGAAAAGACTTCGATATCCTCGATGATGGTTCCCCCACCTGAACTTGGTAGTGTTTAATATAAGACTACTACGTGGCCATGCTTGTCTGGGACAGCGTGTTCACATGTTTGTAGCAGAACCGCTCATGTTTTGGAGCTTACTACCATAGTCCATCTCCCGAGAATCTCGCAACATCATCTCGTCGAGTTGTGATGCAACCTCTCCTTTTCAGACATCTTTGTCTCGAAATGTCCTGTTACCAACCAGATCTGAATCTCAGGCAGATATGATGGTTGAAACATTCCTAGCATTTGCATTATGTTCCCAGCTTGCACCCCAGTAATTGTTGTCCAGGTTCATCTTCAAAGGTGGACTTACCATGGGTCCCATCCATTTCTGATGATAAGCAAAGTCATCCATTGCGTTGTCTTTAGCAAGGTAGTCCACATCATCCATTCTAGTCCGAGTATGTCATTCTTTTTAACTCCTTCAAATAATCGATTGTGATTGCCTTAGGTTGGTATAAAGAGTCTCAATGATCTATAAATCAAAAGTAATTCTTTTTGCCACTTAAGGGGATATTTCTACGAGTCAACTTCCCTAAGGTGCCCCGTTATGGAATCATGGCAATTCTTCCTCGCTATTATGAAACCCTCGTCAAATTGCTTCTTCCGTTCCTCCTGATGCATGTTTTGCCTCTCAGCCCGGGAGATGTTTCCATGTCTCCCTCCGATAGTTGACCCTGAATTGCTCGATCCTCGAGAAGATCGATCCTTCTAGAGTTTTCCTTTTCCTCTTGTTGTCATGTTGGATGAAGTTTCCGGAGCAAGACATCGAGACAAAGATGGTGATTGAATCAACGTTCTTATGAAGTGCAACATGGATCGTGAAGATCGTGTTAGCTTGTACCCCCTCTGTCTTCTTACCTCACGTCTTGAATCTCGGGACGAGATTCTTGTTTAGTGGGGTGAGTTGTCACTGACCAGATTCAGGCCTTGCTTGCCTTTGCATTAGCATCCATGCATCATGTTTAATTTCATGAAACTTGAAATGGGGATTGTTGAAATCCTAGCACCAAATGAAATTCAACTAGGTTCAATAAAAAAATTCAATGACCCAGAATGCCTTTTGGAAATGTTCATGATTTTCTGTTAAAGGTGAAAACCTCTTCCAAAAATGATGAATATATTTATAGGTCATTCTGGATTTTTGAATTAAATCTTATTGTATTTGAATTTGGGAATTTAAACACTATAAATAATTTAAATGCTCAAATAATGCTGAAATTAAATGTGGGCCACTAGAATAATCCATAGAGTGCCCACAAATTTTGTCAGGAGTTTTAAAAATGGTTTAGTATTATTACTAAATCAAAAAGAGAATAGCAAAATAGAAAATAGAAACAATTAGAAAGAGAGAGCGAGAGAGAATACCTGGCCACTTACCAGCCCAGCAGTGCGGCCCACTGGCCCAACTGCCAGTCGTCATCTCCGTCGCGCCAGTCGGACGCCGAGTGCGTGCCCGACGCGCGTGCACGGCTGTGCTACCACGCCCCTGGCCACCTCCTTCTTCTGCCGAAGCTTTGGATGGCTCCAGACGACACCACACGCCCCCCTGACCTCTCTCTCACGCTTGCAGCTCCTCCCGTCCTCTGGCTCCCTCCCTCCTCTCTTCCCGAGCGCACCAGAGGGCGCCGCTGTGCTCTCCCGCGACCACCGGCCATCCCACGCCTCGCCGACGCGCCCAGAAGCTCCGCCACTTCTTCCTCGACCACCCCACCGAGCCATGCGACTGGAAGAGCCCCGAAGCGCCGCCCGCCAGACCCTTCTCGGCCGTCGGAGATCGGCCTCGCCGCCCGCTCAGCTCCGCCTTCCCGAGCCCGCCGACGCCCAGAATCGCAGCTGTGAGCTACTGCTCCCCTCCCCTTTCCGTTCTCTCGCCACTCGCCGTAGTCGCCGCACCAAGCACACCCGCTCGCGCCGCCGCCTGAGCTCGCCGCCGACGTGGCTCCGGCCATGCAACGGCCCCGCCGTCCTATCCACTGACCTCGCCGCATCTCGTAGGGCCCGTAGATGCCTCGCACGCGCCGACTCGTCCGCCGTAGCCTCGATCCCAAGCTCGCCCGAGCTCCGGCGATCGCCAAGGTCGCCGCGGCAACAACTCCGCCACCCAGCCTCCGCCACCACCACGGTTGGATGCGCACGCGGCGCCCGCATCCCGTAGCTGAGCTTCGCGCATCAAACGGCGCTCTGTAGGCCAATCCCGAGCACCTCCACCGCGCTTGACCCCGCCGGCGGCTAAACGCCGGCAGGTTGACCGGTTTGACCGGCGATGATGACGTGGTGTTGCCATTAGCGGCTAATCCCCCAATTAGCACACTAACAGACAGTGATAGCGGGCCCCACCATAGGGTCAAACCCCAGTCAGCGCTACTTTTGACCGTGGTTTAGTCCCTGGGTCAATGACACGCGGGTCCCACCAGTCGGAGTTTACCCTGGTCAACTCGGCTTACCTGCTGACGTAGTAGTGACACAATGCTGATGTCATTAATCATTTTCTCGTTTAAAACTAATCAGGAAATTCCAGAAAATGCCCAACACTTCTAAAATTCATATAAAATCAACCGTAACTCCAAATGAAATAAATTATATATGAAAAATTATCAGAAAAATTCAAGGAATCTGTTTATGGCATTTGCATGCATGTCTGAAGAACCTAGGGTTGCTGTACAGGGAAATTTGCATAATTGACATTTAAATAAGCACATATGGAGTTTGAATTTGAACCCTTGGTTCAAACCAACTTCATTTAATATGGTTGCTAGTTGCATTAGCTCAATCAACAGCATATTGCCATGTCATGATCATGCATCATATTGTTGCATTGCATTGATTGTGTTCTTTCCATGTTTGCCGGTGCTTGTCCCCTCTCGGTAGGCGTATCCTGACGATGAGTTCGATGACACCGACGAAGAACTATATTATCTTCAGAAGTGCTAGGCAAGCAAAAACCCCTTGTTCATTCCGATACAAACCCACTCTCTTGCTCCTGCTCTCTTTTACTGCATTAGGACAACAACGATTCATCTGTTACTTGTTGCGGTAGCTGAACCCCTTTATCCTCTGCATGACCTGTCATTCCACAGTAAATAGATGAAACCCACTAGCATGAGTAGGAGTTGTTTGAGACCTGTTGTGCCTACTCATTCATGCTTGTTTGTCATGCCTGCTACTGCTTAGAGTTGAGTCAGGTCCGATTCATCGGGGATGAATCAGAGGTGTCTGAACATGTCCCTCTGTTGAGAGCTAAGTGTGTGAACACGATTTGGTAAAGGTAGCGGTGAGAGGCCATGTAGGAGTACATGGTGGGTTGTCTCATTGCAGCCGCCCTCGTGAACTGAGTTCTGTGTTTGTGATCCATGAAACAGTTACTACCACACATTGGGATCCTTAATTGACTCTCTCGGCTTCTTAACCACCCTTGTCCTCTGTCCGGGAGTTGCAACTAGTTTCGGTGTTTGTAGGATATGTGTTGGAGGCCGTATGAAGCGCTGACCCTAGGGGTGGGCTATGATGCGGTAGATACACCGTGGTCTGTGTGCGAATGCCTGTTTGGTATCTCGGGAACCCTGCACACATCGTTCGGGGCCGTTAGTGGAAACCTCGGCGGACTCCTGCGGATGGAACCCGAATAGGCGATAAACCTGGACTAGGGACTTGAGTGTTTTGGTAGGCGTGGCCGACACCTCGCTGGGCTTCCGCTGAAGGTTGCGAGTACGTGTCGTGTAAGCGGCGATAAGTGGTGGGGCGTGTGTGAAGAAGTACACCCTGCAGGTTAATATGATCTATTGAATAGCCGTGTCCGCGGAAAAGGACTTCGGGTTGCCTATAACAGTTCATAGACAAGTGAAAGTGGATACTCTAAAATGCGCAAGATAAGCGTGAGTGCTATGGATGGCGTTCTCGTGAGGGAGACGGAGCGGGTCCATAGTGGTGTATTGATATGGTGAATATGTGGACTCGTAGCGCCACCTCAAAAGAGTTACTTGCAATCGTAGTCTAGGACAGCCACCGAGTCAAAGCTGGCTTGCTGCGGTCAAACTCCACCACCCCCTTTGTTGATAATAATGCATATGTAGTTAGTTCGATGTAAGTCTTGCTGAGTACATTTGTACTCACGCTTGCCTATTTTATGTTTTGCGAGAGACGTCGGTCTCGCTAGTAGTTCCACGTGGACTTGATGTTTAGCTTGTTACCTCAGCTACGATCTTGTGCCCTCGGCAGATCAGTAGTTAGTCGGGCTTAACAGCCTTTCCATTTGTAGATGTACGTACTCGGACATGTTAAGCTTCCGCATGTGCTTTGTCTTGTATGTTTCAATGTTGGGTCATGAGACCCATGTTTGTAATATCTCGCTCCTCGGAGCCTAATGAATAAATATTTGAGTCGAGAGTTATGTTGTGATGCCATGTTGTATCTACACATATTGAGCATATTGTGTGTATGTTTGAAATGCTTGGTATGTGTGGGATCCGACAATCTAGTTGTTTATCCTTGGCAGCCTCTCATATGGGGAAATGTAGTCTAGTGCTTCGAGCGATAGTAGTCCGCTTCTGCCCGGTTCACGGAGTCCTGCTAGCCCAAGACTACTGCTCGACACTTGATTGGCCGACATGTGTTTCACTTAGTTCCTATATACGTCCCTTCGGGGAAATGTCACGCGGTGACATCCGGAGTCCTGCCTAGCCTGCTACAGCCCGGGTTACCGGAGTCCTGTTAGCCCAGTGCTACAGCTCGGATTCATACGTTGATGACCGATATGCTCGATGTGATTCATGTATGCCTGTCCCCATGGGTTAGTGCCGCTTTGGGTTCACGACTAGCCATGTCGGCCTGGGTTCTTTGTCATGTGGATGCTAGCGACACTATCATATACGTGTGCCAAAAGGCGCAAACGGTCCTGGGCCATGGTAAGGCGACACCCGTGGGAATACCGTGCGTGAGGCCGCAAAGTGATATGATGTGTTACCGGCTAGATCGATGTGACTTGGAATCGGGGTCCTGACACCTCCACCCGACCGAAACCCTAACCCCCGTCGCCCCACACCCCACTTCCCCCCCACGATCCCCTTCTCCTCCCCCCATCGATCAAGATCGGGGCAGGCAACCAGCGCCCTGGTGCCTCTCGTTCGCCGCCCGTCGCCCCTATCGCCGCCGCGCGGAAGACCACCTCGCCGGAGCTTCCGCTCCCGCTGGATCTGGATCGGCACCCGAGCCGATCCCCGGTGCCAGCGTTCGCCACCTCTCCACCGTCGCTGGATTCGCCGCCTCCTCGTCTCCTCCTCATGCCGCTGGACCTCGCCGTCGCCCGAAGCCGACTCGCCGGACCGCTCCCTCGCTGGACCTCTTCCTCTACGTCGTCGACCTCGTCCCCGTCCTCCTCCCCGAGCCCCGCTGCCCTTGACCCTGCGCCTCGCGGTGAGGCCTCCGGCCTCTTCTCCTCCCCTGACCCCGTACGCACGCGCTCACGACCGCATCGCTCCACCTCGCGGTCACCGCGGCGTGCCGCCCGCGGCCACTCCCCACGTCCCCGCTGCGGCTGGTGCGCCCCGGCTCCCCTGCTGGTGCTCCTCTACCGCCCGTGCGCCCGCTCTTCGCCGGCCCCACACTCCGTCTCCCCTACGTCGGCCGGTCATCATGGCCGCCTCAAGCACTGGCTTAGCCTCGCCAAGACTCCTCGTGGGCGGCGCTCCTCAGCGCACGTCGTCCGTTAGCCCGCCCCGTTATGGCCCCTAGGGCCAATGACATGTGAGGCCCAGTCCCTGGAACAAAAGAAAAGGATATAAAAAAAGAATTGAAAATAAAAAATAAAACAAATATTAATTAATTAATTAACTAAATTAATTAAGTTAATTAAATCCTGATTATTTGACTAGTTGAATTTACTTGACCTGCTAATTAAACTAAATAACTGTTAATTAGTTATCAGTCTATGACAGAATGGACCCACGCGTCAGTTTGACCAAGTCAACTGACTGTTGACTGCTGACATCACCCTGATGTCATACTGACATCATAATGACATTTCCTAATTAAAATAATTCTGTTAATTCTAAAAATGAATTAAAACTTTAAAAATTAATATAAAATAAACTGTACCTCAGATGGAAAAACTTCGTACATGAAAGTTGCTCAGAACGACGAGACGAATCCGGATACGCAGCCTGTTCATCCGCCACGCATCCCTAGCATAGCAAACCCGCAACTTTCCCTCTCCGGTTCATCTGTCCGAAAACGCAAAACACCGGGAATACTTTCCCGGATGTCTCCCCCCTTCTCCGGTATCACCTCCTACTGCGTTGGGGCACACCTGGCACCGTTACTTGTTATGTCATGCATCGATATGCATCTGTTTGCATTGTATTCATTGTTTCTTCCCCCTCTTCTCTCTAGTAGACTACGAGACTGGCGCTGCTACTGGTACCCCGATCGACTACAGTGTTGACGACCCCTCCTTCTTGCCAGGGCAACCAGGCAAGCCCCCCTTTGATCACCAGATATCGCCTACTCTTCTCTATACTGCTTGCATTAGAGTAGTATAGCATGTTATTGCTTTCCGTTTATCCTATGCTGATGCATAGCCTGTCCTTGCTACTACTGTTGTTACCTTTACCTGCAATCCTACATGCTTAGTATAGGATGCTAGTATTCCATCAGTGGCCCTACATTCTTGTCCGTCTGCTGTGCTATACTATCGGGCTGTGATCACTTGGGAGGTGATCACGGGTATATACTATATACTTTATACATGATACATGTGGTGACTAAAGTCGGGTCGGCTCGTGGAGCACCTGCGAGTGATTCATGGATTGGGGCCTGAAAGGACCGTTGTCCCGACGGCCCTCTGGGTGGATCTTTGTGGTGGAGCAACAGGGCAGGTTGAGACCGCCTAGGTGAGAGGTGGGCCTGGCCCTGGTCGGTGTCCACGGTTACATCATTAACACGCTTAACGAGATCTTGGTATTTGATCTGAGTCTGGCCATTTGGTCTATACGCACTAACCAACTACGTGGGAAAGATATGGGCACTCGACGTCGTGGTATCAGCCGAAGCCTTCGTGACGTCAGCGACTGAGTGGAGCGCGCCAGATTGGACCGGTAACGTGACTTCCTTTATAATGGAGGTTGCTACGTCTGCTTCCGGCCGCCCACGCAACATGCAGGTGTGCTAAGGGCGATGGGCCCAGACCCCTGTGCGCTTAGGTTTAGATCGGCGTGCTGACCTCTCTGTTGGCCTAGGTGGGGTTGCGACGTGTTGATCTTCCGAGGCCGGGCATGACCCAGAAAAGTGTGTCTGGCCAAATGGGATCAAGCGTGTTGGATTATGTGGTGCACCCCTGCAGGGAGGTTTATCTATTCGAATAGTCATGATCTTCGATAACAGGACGACTTGGAGTTGCACCTTGACCTTATGACAACTAGAACCGGATACTTAATAAAACACACCCTTCCAAGTGCCAGATATAACCAGGTGATTGCTCTCTTACAGGGCGACGAGGAGGGGATCGCCGGGTAGGATTATGCTATGCGATGCTACTTGGAGGACTTCAGTCTACTCTCTTCTACACGCTGCAAGACGGAGGCTGCTAGAAGCGTAGTCTTCGACATGATTAGCTATCCCCCTCTTATTCTGGCATTCTGCAGTTCAGTCCATCAATATGCCCCTTTACACATATACCCTTTCATATGTAGTGTAGTTCCTTGCTGGCGAGTAGTTTGGATGAGTACTCACGGTTGCTTTTCTCCCTCTTTTCCCCTTTCCCTTCTACCTGGTTGCCGCAACCAGATGCCAGAGCCCAAGAGCCAGACGCCACCGTCGACGACGACTCCTACTTCACTGGAGGTGCCTACTACTATGTGCAGCTCGCTGACAACGACCAGGAGTAGTTTAGGAGGATCCCAGGCAGGAGGCATGCGCCTCCTTCGATCTGTATCCCAGTTTGTGCTAGCCTTCTTAAGGCAAACTTGTTTAACTTATGTCTGTACTCAGATATTGTTGCTTCACTGACTTCGTCTATGATCGAGCACTTGTATTCGACCCTCGAGGCCCCTGGCTTGTATTATGATGCTTGTATGACTTATTTATGTTTTTAGAGTTGTGTTGTGATATCTTCCCGTGAGTCTCTGATCTTGATCGTACACGTTTGCGTGCATGATTAGTGTACGATTGAATTGGGGGCGTCACAAATTGGTATTAGAGCCAACTGCCTGTAGGAATCCCCCTTCCAACTCCTTGGCGGAAGTCGAGTCTAGACATTGCAAAACTTTTACTAACATGGTTGTGTGTCTTACGGGCACACGTCGCCATTGGGTGGTAGTAGGATCTTTTATTCCTCAACCTATACTCTGGGACCCTGACATCTCTTCTATTCGGGTTAAATGATTTTACTAACTCTGACTCTAGGTTCTCGATAATACTTTCTCCCGGAGAGCCCCTTATTACAGATGATCGTCTGCTGCACCAGAAGAATCCGAAGATACTCTCCGATGTTCTCTTGAGACTTTATGGTGTCGCTTTTGCAATTCCCCTCCATCGATAAACCCCTATGGATAACCACGTATACCCGCTATGCATACAATGCTTCCCAGTTGATCTTGTTATTACAAGATACACCGAAATTCTCTCTATTGTTTCAAGAATACTTGTGCCTACTGCCTTGCAGTTCTTTGCCACCTGAATACCCCTATAAATAAGTTCCCGCACTTATCGAGTATCCACTCATCCCCAGTTGATCCATGTGTTTCACATAAGTCTTCGAAATACTATTTGATCCTTCGAAAATCCTTAACAGCTTTATTGCTCTGCAAATACTTGTCTGCTTACATTATGGATGCTTCCCATATGTCTGGCAATATACATTAGTCTCTTTGGACACCGTCATTTTAATCCTATTGATTCAACATGAGTGTGAATGCATGCAATCATCGGTTGATCCTTTTAAATTATCATTCTGGCTCAGATGTCATTTTGAACATGAGCTGGTTATCGGCCAATCAAATTGACGTCGATCGTACCCCTAATGTCTATTCAACTTATCCATTCCTAATCAGAGCATTCCTTCTGATCCCTTGTCTTGGAATTCATAATTCCTTTGCGAATGAGCTTTTAATTAGTTAGTTGTTTCTATCATATGATCTTCTTGCATTCTTTCTTCTTCTGGTTGAGTACTGATGCTCACAACAGATTCCTTATGGACCACCAGATCCTTTGTTGGATTTTATCTGACAACGCCCTTCATATTCAATAACCTTGTCGGGGGTTGGGTGCGACATATGCCAAAGGATGGCTTATCATGGTGGGAGCGAGTAGAACATCGCCGGTGCCTGGAAGTGGGATGAGGCGTAGACACGAACGCCGACGTACTTTACCAAGGTTCGGGGCTCTCCTAGGAGATAACACCCCTAGTCCTGCTCTGCAGGGTCTCCACATGATCACTAAGGCTCAAGTGAATACACAAGTGCTCCTCAAGCTGTATGCTAAAGGTAGGAGAAGGCAAGGCTAGCTCTTCCCTTTCCTCTATGGTCTGGTCTAACTATCTCAGGTCCGGAACCCTTTGCATGGGTGCCCTGGGGGGTTTATATAGGCCTACCCCCTAGGGGTACTTTAGTAATCCGGCCGGGTGTAGGGCCCGGCCGTCAGTCTCTTTTGTTGCCGGCTTCCCCGCCGACTGCCGGGGCCCGCCGACTGGTGGGTCCCGCCGACCGGTAGGGTACGGGCCGACAGGCCATACCCGCCGCTCCCAGGCTCGCCGGCGGCTGATCACTGTAGCCGCGTCTCTAATGACGCAGGCTTGGTCGGGAGGTCATGGCTACAGCCCTGCCGCCTGGCGGGCGATTACTGTAGCCACTCCCTATCTTGTCTGGTTGATGGCGCGTGGGCCCCGAGGAAGGGGCCGGCCGACTCCTAGGGGCCGACCTCCATCGGGTCCGACTGGTAGGGCTCTTTGCCGTCTTCTGGACTCTCGCTGACTGGCGGGGCCCATCGTCCTTGGGCCATGCATATAGGCCGTCGTGGGAACAGGACTCCGCCCATGCGGGGGCACGTCAAGGAAGCCATGGCAACAGTGCCACGCCGGACGGAGATCTCCGCCGGTACGGTACACTGTGGCCATACTTGACTGATCTAGCGGAGGGGATGGGCTATACTGTAGCCACTCCCCGTCCCATCCCCCTGACGAGGGCACAGGCTCTGCAGGTGTCGCAGGCCGGCTCCCTGAGGCCGGCTTCTCTGGAAGCCGCCCGGTGGGAGTCGGCTTGACTCGGCCTTGCATCGAGGACTCGGCCGCCTACGGGAAGCCAGCTACTCCTTCAGTCGGCTTCCAGAAGGCGGCTCTTTGTCTCATCGTCTTGAGGGGCGTAGTCAGCCCCGATGCCTTGAAAGGTTTTGGGCCTCGGGTTAGCCTACCCATGGCTCATTACCCCGACAGTAGTCCCCGAAGCTGGTGAAGCGCCGCGGGTGATCGATCGAGGAGCCTCAGCAGTTTCCTTCTCCCATCGTCCGAGGTGGAGCTTCCTCCGTCTTCTGCCAAGCTGACTGGTTGGAGTCGGCCTCGCCCTAACCCGTCTTGACCAATCTTTCGAACGCCTCGGCGGGAGCCAAGTGGCGTACTAGCGAAGCCTTCGTGCCACTGCCCGTTCCGGGCCTGTCATGTGGTGGCGTGCGGCCAGGCCAGTCTGCCCACTTATGCACGCGATGGGACACGTCTTCGGGCCGGGCCTGCCACTACCCTCCTCGGCTCTCGAGCGGATCCGCTGCGGCCGAAGCGAGCGGTTGAGATTCCCGCGGAGTTACTGCATGCAGTAACTCGCGTGGTAAGGATCGTGAGGGGCGTGGGGTAACGGCGCAGTTAATCCCACGCTCGCCCCCTTGGCTTCGCAGCCCGAGGGCCTATAAGTAGGCGGGGGAGGGGGAGCAGCAGGGCACGCGCGTCCCCCCTCCTCATTGCCTCCTCTTTATTGCCTCCTCCTTCTTCTTCCTCTCGCCGCCGCGCCCCCAAGCTACGTCGAGCGTCGCGGGAACCCATTCCCGATGAGCTCCTCATCCACCGTCACGCCCCCAGCGGTGCACTCCGGGGAGTGGGACGGCTCCGAGGTTCATGAAGACCACATCAACTTCCTCCGCAAGACGCGTCGGCTGCCTCGCGAGGAATTCGTGAAGGTCCGCCTCGCGCCGGAGAGAGAAATCTCGCCGGTGCCGGAGGAGGGAGAGCGGGTCATCTTCCGCTCGCACTGCCTGCGCGGCCTCGGTCTGCCGGCGAGCGGCTTCTTCCGCACCTTCCTTGAGTTCTACGGGCTCCAGCCGCACCACCTCACCCCGAACACGGTGGTGCTGCTGTCCGCCTTCGTCACTCTGTGTGAAGGCTTCCTCGGCGTCCTCCCCACCCTCGAGCTATGGGGGGAGTTCTTCTACCCCAAGCTTGGCACCCACGTCACAGGCATGCCGGCTCAGTGCGGCGCGTTCATCACGGTGCAGAGGATGGGGGCCGACAACCCGTTTCCCCCCATCGCACTGATAAAGTCGGTGAAGATGTGGCAGCGGTCGTACGTCTACATGAAGAGCGTCTTCGAGGAGGGCGACTGGGTCAACCTGTCGGCGCGCCGGCTGGGAGACAGCCCAACTGGTCGTACCGGGCCAGGACGCTGACGCCCGTTGGAGCCGCTGCCGTCGCCTGACTCCGAGTGATGACGCAGTCGGAGGGCTGACTGGCCCGACTTGCTGCCGCCGCCGTGGCGCGCCAAGTGCTCCCGCTTCAAGGCCGTCCTCATGATCTCATCGGTTGGCGCCACCGGGATCCAAGCCGGATGTGCACCAAGGAGATGCCTCACGAAGAGGTGGCCTACATGGTGAACTACCTTGCGAACTGCGAGCTCTCGGAGAGTGGCAGTTTGGCAAGGAGCCGTATTCGCACGCCCATCCTCCGCCCATGGTGAGTTGTTAATTTTTCTGGTTCCTCTGATTCTTTGTTGCCGAGTCCGTCTTGTCAGATCTGACCGACGGTCTTCGGGCAGAGCCCTCTCCTCCAGCCAGCAGCCAGCACCGCGGGGCCGGCCCACGAGTTCCTCCCTGACAGGGCGGAAAGCGATGTCAACGACCCCGACTTGGGGGCGGCGGCCTTGGAAGACGACGCCGAGGGAGGAGGCGGCAGAGCAGGCGGCGCGAGGCACGGGGCCAGCCTCGAGGACTGGCCTGACAGTGATGCGGAGGAAGTCACCCTGCACCACCAATCGGGGGCAGGCCAGCCAGGCGTGAGCTCCTCTGCCGCGCCGGACGCCCAAGGCGGCGCAAAGAAGCGTAGGGCTGCACCGAGCTTGTTCGGCAGCTAGCCGAAGAAGCCCAAGGGCTCGGCTGCGGCGACCAAGCGGGAAGAGGCGGCCGCGAAGGTCAGCCACTTCTGCAGGGAGGTGAAGACGCCACAACTGGTCTCCGCGTAAGTGCTTTCCTCCCTTGCATCTTTGTCTTCTCTTCATCGATCTGTTCTGAGTTTTCTTCTTTATTTTCCTTGGGTCTAGGGCTCCCCTCTCTCTTGAGAAGGTAGCCGCCACCTCCATCATGGGGTCGGCGGAGACTTCCGCCATGGCTCAGCGGATTGACCTGGCCGCCGACCTTCGGAAGGCGAGGGAGCGGAACGCGCGGGAGGCGCGGGAAGAGCAGGAGGCTGCCCACCTGAAGAAGGCGGAGGCCGAGAAGTCGGAGGCCGCCGCCAAGGAGAAATTGGCAGAGGCCGCAGCCGCCGACGCGGTGAAGAAATAGGCCGAAGAAGCCGCGCATCACCACTCAGCGATCTTCGTCGTTCCTCTGAACTCTACTCCGCCACCCCCGGAGTTCTCTGCGCAGACCGGGGAGGCCAGCGGTGAGCACCCAATCAAGGAGCGAGACGGCGGCGACACCTCCATGCCGGACGGGCTCGTGCCGCCACCGCCGCCGTCTGGGAGCGCTCCGGGCAGGCAGCAGGCGGACCCGCCGGTGCCTCCGACTGGAGAGGTGGCGGCGGGCCTGGATCTTGGGGTCGGCGCACCAACGCGTTGCCGTCTTGCGAACGCGGCTTCTGCGCCACGCCCGCTGGAGACAGGCACTACGAGCTCCTCGATCCCGGACACCGAGGCGACGAGTGCCGCGCCCACTGGGTGGGTGCGAGGAAACGGGTCGGGCCCGCTGAATCGGGCGCTCTTAGACGTCCAACCCAAGATCCGAGCTGAAAGCGAGGCCCTAAAGAACTGCAACAAGGCGCACCTGGCAGCGCAGTAAGCCGTTCGGGTACGTTCTCTTCTTCATTTTTGTTTCTTGTACTTTTTGGTGAAGGCGCGCAAGCACCGCTGGGTGTAGTCCCGAGTTTCAGCCCCGCTGAGCGGCGGCTCGAACTCTAATCGGCAGTTCAAGTACTAACACTCGTCTGAATTTTATGTCGCAGGATTACCACAATATCCGCGAGATCACCTTCAACTCCAACCTCCGTGAGCTGGCTCAGCGGACCGCCGACTTGCCGGACAGCGAATCGTCTTCTTCTTTTTTTCCGTGGGGCGCTGTCGCACCTGCTGGCTGTAATCCCGAGATTCGGGCGGCTCTTGAGCGATCGGGCGGATCTCTCCAGCGATCAGATTTCATTGCTGGCGACTAACGCCTCGCTTTCTTCTTTCTTTCGCAGAAGCCAACGCTACCTTACAGGAGCAGCTGGATGAGGCCAACACCGCGCTCCGTGCCAAGGAGAAAGAGTGCAGCCAGCTGGCTGAAGAGCGCGACTGGCTGGCCGCGCAACTGGCAGAACAGAAGGAGCTCTTCGAGAAGGCTCAGAAGGAGGTGAAGGACAAGGAGTCCAGTCTCCTTGCTGAATTCGTGAGTGGGCGCTCCTCCTGGTCTGACAAGGAGGCGATGCTGACCTCTGGCTTCCACGAGATCGAGGACATGGTCGATGGTGGGTCTTCCTCATTTTTCTTCCTTGTGCCGCCGGTTGTTGGTCAAAACCGGCTTCTAGTCTTTTAATTTTGCTCTTTGCTTCCGCTTTGGCAGACTTCTTCCCTGGCCACTCGGACGCCGCCGACCAGGCCATCGAAGCTGACTGCGAAGGGCGGAGGGCGGATGGTGCGAAGATCGCCGTCGACGCCCCCCGATCCCTTTTCAAGCAGATCCTGGGCATTGAGGCTCGTCTTCGGCCGGCTCACCGGATGCTGCGCCGGCTTCAGCGTGTCGGCGCCCAGGCAGTCGCTGACCTGTGGCCGTATATGCCGGCACCGCGCACTCCCAGTCGGACTGCCGACTGGCTGGAGGTAGCAGCCGGACGTCTTGAGGCCTGGAAGGGCTCTTCGGCCCAGGCTAGGGCGCGCCGGGCCTTGGATTTCGTCAAGGCGTGGTACCCTGGGCTGAAGTTAGCCCAGCTGGCCATGTTCCGGTAGGAGGCTCAGGCAGAGTTGGCGGCCGTGGAGGATGATCTTGTCAAGCGCGCGGCATCGATCACCGAGTACACCGACACCAGCATCTTCGTCCCGGAGCGGGCTGAAAACGGCGACGAGGCGCCGCCAGAATCGTTCGGGCTGAACCCGGCCAACGGCGAGGACTCGGCGGAGGTGATCGACTCCAGCGGCAAGGAGGAAGGCGAGTCAGAGGAGGGAGGCAAAGAGGAGGCGCCAGAGGTTGGAGTGGACGGCCAGCCTCAGCTCGACCGCGCCTCCAGCAACGAGCCACGTTTGACCGAGCCAGCTACCGCCGGAGGCGATCAAGCAGAGATCGACCAGCCGGCCGCTCCGGCAACTGGCACCGCCAACTCCTCCGATCCTCTGAACCCTTCTGTCGCTTCCTAGGCTGCCGCTTTATATTTTGTTTCGCCTGTCTTATTAGTCTCAAATGAACTTGTTAATTTCGCACAATTCCACCCACGGGTGTATCTAAACTTCGTTGAAGATCGGCCAAGGGCCCTTATTATGTAAATTTTTTCCTGAGTTCAGATTCTTCTTGCTTATCGCTCTTTGGCTTTTTCCTTTGCTGCCTTCCCTTGGTTGCTGCCTTGTCACCAAGCAGCCGCTCTGCTGATCATTGCTTTGGGTCAAGTTCACAGCTACCTTGGGAAGGCAAGTACTAGCCGCTTTAGAGTTTTAGCAAGTTGAATAGAATGACCAACCATCGCTGAGCGATCGGTTAAAAAAGAGGCTGAAACCAGCTTAAACTATGCAGTGCTTTGAGTCCTTAGCCATTTTTCGTATGTGCACCCTTTCTACCTTGCTCCTGCCCGCCAATCAGTTGCTCTGCGAGCTGCGGCTTCTGGAAGGAGACGGCTTAAGTGCCACACATTACTTGTCCGGCTGCAGGAAGCATTTCATAGTTCCAGACGGCAAGTCCCCGGGCCGACTGGTCGAACCCGGTGCCAAGTGGCATAACGAAAAGGTAGCATACTCGTAGGCATAACCTTTATCATACAGATAAAAGAGGGTAGTCCCTGAGCTCTTCTCGGGGGACCCGGAGTCTTCGTACTTTAATACAAAAGGTATTGTGGTACATACTGCATTAACTGTAAAATCTTCGGAGGAGATTTGCATTCCATGGCCGCTCCATCTCCTTGCCGGAGTTGTCCCTCTTGCATGCTCAAGGCTTCTGAGCGTCGATCAGGTAGTAGGAGTCGTTGCCCAATACTTTGCTGATGATGAAGGGTCCTTCCCAAGGTGCTGAGAGCTTGTGCTGACCGGCTGTTTGCTGGATCAGCCAAAGCACAAGGTCTCTGTCTTGGAAAGATCTCGGCTTGACCTTCCGGGTGTAGTATAGGCGCAGGCTTTGCTGGTAGATGCTAGACCTGCTGAGTGCCAACAGCCGGCCCTCTTCCAGCAGATCGACGTTGTCTTGTCGTGCTTCTTCTGCCTCCTCCTTGGTGTACATGGTGACTCAAGGGGAGTCGAACTCTATGTCCGTTGGGATGACGGCTTCGGCACCAAAGACGAGGAAGAAAGGCGTGAAGCCGGTTGACTTGTTTGGAGTTGTGCGCAGGCTCCAGAGGACGGCTGGCAGCTCGTCGAGCCAGCAGCCGGCCGAACGCTCCAGAGGCTCGACCAGCCGGGGCTTGATGTCGGACAAGATGAGGCCGTTTGCTTGCTCAACTTGGCTGTTTGACTGCGGGTGGGCAGCAGACGCTAAGTCCAGTCGGAAGCCCTGTGTTGCGCAGAAACGGGCCAAGGCGCCCTTGGCAAAGTTTGTGCCGTTGTTGGTGATGATGTTGTGCGGTATGCCATACCGGATGGTGATGTCGGAGATGAATGTCACAGCAGTCGGACCGTTCAATTTCTTGATTGGTCTGGCTTCTATCCACTTGGTGAACTTGTCCACTGCGACAAGCAGATGAGTCATGCCACCTCGTGCTGTTTTGAACGGCCCTACCATGTCCAGGCCCCAGACGATAAAGGGCCAGGCGATGGGGATAGTCTTGAGTGCAGAAGCCGGCTGATGTGGCTTGGAGCGGAACATCTGACACCCTTTGCATTTCAGGACCAAATCCTTGGCGTCTTTTAGGGCAGTCGGCCAGAAAAAACCATGGCGGAAAGCTTTGGCGACAAGTGCTCTTGAAGCCGCGTGGTGGCCACACTCGCCTTGGTGGATATCTTTGAGAATAGCTTGGCCTTGCTCTGGTTCGACGCAGCGTTGGTAAACACCAGTGACACTGCGCCTGACCAGCTCTCTGTTGACTATGGTGTAGGCCGCGGCCCGGCGTTGCACTTGCCAGGCCGAGATCTCATCAGGCGGCAACTCCTTGTTCACTAGGAAGTTGAGGATGGGCTAGGCCCAAGAAGGTGCTGCGACTTCTGTGACTGTCAGGACCACAACTTGGACAAGGGCGGCTGGGCCGGGAGGCGGCAGGTTGGAGTCGGCAGCCGCTTGCTGGGTCGATGAAGTCCCCGGGCTGATTGGTGCAATCCCCGGGCCGAGCTCTGAAGTCCCCGAGCTGGCCGCTGCAGTCCCCAGGCCGGGTTCTGAAGTCCCGGGGCTGGGTGCGATTGCCGCGGCCCCCGGGCCGCCTGCCAGAATCCCCGTGCCGGCCATTGGGGCTCTTAAGTCGGATCCGACTGCTTCAGGAGGAGCCGGCACGAAGATAGAATCTGATTCTGGAGATGGCTTGAGGAGGCATTGAAGGGCGACACCAGTCGGTATTGTTTGACGGGTGGAGCCGATTCTTGCCAAGGCGTCTGCTTGCTCGTTGTCGTTCCTTGGCACATGGAGAAACTCGCACCCCTCAAAATATCCACTGAGTTGCTGTACGAGGAAGCGGTAGCTCGCCATGTTTGCATCTTTGGCGTCCCAGTCACCTGATGACTGCTGGACCACCAAGTCAGAGTCACCATAACACAGGATTCGGCGGATACCGAGCTCTTTGGCAAGCCGGAGCCCGTGAATGAGTGCCTCGTATTTGGCGACGTTGTTGGAGGCGGCAAAATGGATTTGCAGGACATATTTGAGCTTGTCACCTTAGGGAGAGGTAAGGATGATGTCGGCTCCCAAACCGGTGCGCATCTTGGAACCATCAAAGTGCATCCGCCAATGAGTGGAGTCGGGCGCTGGTGGTAGGTACTGGGTCTCGGCCCAGTCGACGAGGAAGTCGGCCAGCGCTTGTGACTTGATGGTGGTGCGAGGCTGGTAGTAGATGGTGTAGGGGGCCAAATCTATGGCCCACTTGGCGACTCGGCCCGAGGCATCTCGGCTTCCAATGATCTCGGCCAATGGAGTTGTGCAGACCACAGTGATTGGGTGCTCTTGGAAATATGGCTTCAGCTTTTTGGCGGCGAAGTGTACGCCGTAACACATCTTCTGGTAGTGGGGGTAGTTCTGCTTGGAGGTCAACAATACCTCACTCAGCTAATACACCGGTCTCTGGACTGGTAGTGCCTTGCCTTCCTCCTTGCGCTCCACCATGATGACCGTGCTGACCACTCGGCTGGTGGCGGCGATGTAAAGGAGCATGGGCTCTTTAGGGGTCGGGGCCGCCAAGACAGGTGGAGTAGTCAACATCTTTTTGAGCTGGAGGAAAGCCTCATCCGCCTTGTCGTTCCACTCCAAAAAGGTGGTTTTCTTCATGAGCTGGTGCAGAGGAAGAGCCTTCTCTCCCAGCCGACTGATGAACCGGCTGATGAAAGCCAAACAGCCAGTGAACTTCTACACATCCAACAGTCAGCGGGGTACTTCCATCCTCTCGATGGCCTTGATCTTCACAGGGTTGCACTCTATGCCACGTTCAGAGACTAGGAATCCAAGAAGCTGGTCGGCTGGTACTCCGAAGACGCACTTCTCTGGGTTGAGCTTGATTTGAAATGCCGCAGATTCTCAAAGGTCTCTTTGAGGTCCTCTAGCAGCGTTCCGCGCTTCTCCGTCTTCACCACCACATCATCCACATAAACGTGGGCGTTCCTGCCGAGTTGCTTGAGGAGGCACTTCTGCATGTAGCGTTGAAAGGTGGCGCCGGCATTCCTCAAGACAAACGTCATGGTCAGGTAGCAGAAGGCTCCGAATGGTGTGATGAAGGCGGTCTTCAGTCTGTCAGCCGGATTCAGCTTGATTTGGTGGTATCCTGAATATGCATCCAAAAAGCTCAACAGCTCGCATCCAGCTGTGGAGTCTATCACTTGGTCAATTCTTGGCAAAGCAAACGGGTCTTTGGGGCATGCTTTGTTGAGGCTAGTGTAATCGATACACATACGCCACTGCTTGTTTTTCTTTAGTACGAGGACTGGGTTGTCCAGCCACTCTGGAAAGAACACCTCCATGATGAAGTCGGCTGCCAACAGTCGGGCTATCTCTTCTCCAACTACTCTTTTCTTCTCTTCTGACAAGCGGCACAAGGGCTGCCTGACGGGCTTGGCATCGGGCCGGACGTGTAACTTGTGCTTGGCGAAATCCGTCAGAACACCTGGCATGTCTTTGGGGGACCATGCAAAGATGTCCCGATTCTCACGGAGGAAATCGAGGAGCTCGCCTTCCTATTTGCTGTCGAGGCCCGTACATATGACAGCGTACCTCTCCGGGTGCTCCGGGTCCAAGGGTATCTTCTTTGTCTCTTTGGCCGGTTTGAACGAGTCCTTAGCTTCCGACTTCTTGGGGTTAGGCGACATCTCCGGCCGCTTTCCAGTCATCGCCACAACCCGGTCAAGGAGCCGCTTCTCAGTTGCGATCATGAGGGACTCGGCCAACCGACTGCTCTCTGCTCTGTAGGCGACGACTTCTTATAGTCGCCGGCTATGGTCAGAATCCCCTTGAAACTCGGCATCTTCATCTTGAGGTAGGTGTAGTGGGGGACTGCCATGAACGTGGCCAGAGCAGGCCGGCCAAGCAGCGCATGATAGGGGCTTTCAAGGTCCACCACCTCAAACCAGACCTGCTCTCGGCGAAAGTGATCTTTGTCCCCGAAGAGGACGTCTATCTGGATCTTGCCGATTGGTGAGCAGGAAAGACCAGGAACTATGCCGTGGAAGACAGTCCGGCTGGGCTGAAGTTGTCTTTGCTTGATTCCTAACTTCTCCATAGTATCATTGTACAGGATGTTGATGTGATACGTCTCCAATGTATCTATAATTTTTGATTGCTCCATGCTACTTTATCTACTGTTTTGGACTATAATGGGCTTTATTTTCCACTTTTATATTACTTTTGGGACTAACCTATTAACCGGAGGCCCGGCCCGAATTGTTGTTTTTGCCTTTTTTGAGTGTTTGAAGAAAGCAGAATATCAAATGGAGTCCAAAGCGGAAAGAAACCTTCGAAATGTGATTTTCTCACGAGCGTGATCCAGGAGACTTGGACCCTCGCCAAGGAACAACGGAGGCGGTCACGAGGTGGGCGCCCCCCCCAGCGCGCCCTGCCTCGTGGGCCCTCTGTTGCTCCACCGACGCCTCCTTCCTCCTATATATACCTCGTACCCCCAAGCGATCGAACAGGAGCCAAAACCTAATTCCACCGCCGCAACTTCCTGTATCCACGAGATCCCATCTTGGGGCCTGTTCCGGAGCTCCGCCGGAGGGGACATCCACCACGGAGGGCTTCTACATCAACACCATAGCCTCTCCGATGAAGTGTGAGTAGTTTACTTCAGACCTTCGGGTCTATAGCTAGTAGCTAGATGGCTTCTTCTCTCTTTTTGGATCTCAATACAATGTTCTCCCCCTCTCTTGTGGAGATCTATTCGATGTAATCTTCTTTTTGCAGTGTGTTTGTTGAGACCGATGAATTGTGGGTTTATGATCCAGCTTATCTATGAATAATATTTGAATCTTCTCTGAATTCTTTTATGTATGATTGAGTTATCTTTGAAAGTCTCTTCAAATTATCCGTTTGGTTTGGCCAACTAGATTGGTAGTTCTTGCAATGGAAGAAGTGCATGGCTTTCGGTTCAATCTCGCGGTGTCCTTACCCAGTGACAGAAAGGGTTGCAAGGCACGTATTGTATTGTTGCCATCGAGGATAACAAGATGGGGTATTTATCATATTGCATGAATTTATTCCTCTACATCATGTGATCTTGCTTAAGGTGTTACTCTGCTTTTAACTTAATACTCTAGATGCATGCTGGATAACGGTCGATGAGTGGAGTAATAGTAGTAGATGCAGAATAGTTTCGATCTACGTGTCTCGGACGTGATGCCTATATACATGATCATACCTAGATGTACTCATAACTATGCTCAATTCTGTCAATTGCTCAACAGTAATTTGTTCACCCACCGTAGAATACTTATGCTCTTGAGAGAAGCACTAGTGAAACCTATGGCCCCCGGGTCTATTCTCAACATATCAATCTCCATCACTTTTATACTTGTTTTGTTTTTTACTTTGCTTTTTACTTTTCACTTTGCATCTCTATACCAAAAATACCAAAAATATTATCTCTATCAGATCTCACTCTCGTAAGTGACCGTGAAGGGATTGACAACCCCTTATCGCGTTGGTTGCGAGTAGCTATCGTTTGGGTACAAGGGACTTGTGCGTGGCCTCCTACTGGATTGATACCTTGGTTCTCAAAAACTGAGGGAAATAATTACGCTACTTTGCTGCATCATCCTCTCCTCTTCGGGGAAAACCAACGCAAGCTCAAGACGTAGCAAGAAGGATTTCTGGCACCGTTGCCGGGGAGTCTGCACAAAAGTCAACATACCAAGTACCCATCACAATCCCTATCTCTCGCATTACATTATTTGCCTTTTGCCTCTCATTTTCCTCTCCCCTACTTCACCCTTGCCGTTTTATTCGCCCTCTCTTTCCCAATCTCCTCCTCTTTTTCCCGTTGCCTTTTTTTTGCTCATGTGTTAGTTTGCTTGTTTGTCGCAATGGCCCTACCTAAATTTGGTGATCTTCACCTTAAAAGGCTAGAGGAGATCGAAAACAATGTCAGAAAGTTTATGGTTTTGCAATTTGAGCATAATAATTTCTTTAGAAACGAGCTTAAGGAACAAAAGAGTTTTATGAGTTATATGAATAAAGAGCTCAATGATATGTCTAAAGAATTTGATGGTATAAGAGCCCAAATTGCTCGTCTTGAAAAGATGACCGCTGAAATTTCGGATATGCAAGCTACCTTAGTCAATAAGATGGCCGCTAAACCGAATTCCTATGAAAATCAAGATGAAGATCTAAAAGTTATTGATGTGTCTCCTATTAAATCTTTGTTTTGCAATATGAATCTTGATGAAACTGAATATGATCTTCCTTTACCTAGAAGGCGTTCTAAGAATTCGAAGTTTTTAGATCTTGATGATGAAATTGATAAAAGTGGGATTGAAAGAAATAAAAATCTAGATGTTGATAAACCCACTATATGGGATCTCAAGGAATTTAATTATGAAAATTTCTCTTTAATTGATTGTATTTCCTTGTTGCAATCCGTGCTAAATTCTCCTCATGCTTATAGCCAAAATAAAGCCTTTACCGAACACATTGTTGATGCCTTGATGCAATCTTATGAAGAAAAACTTGAGTTGAAAGTTTCTATCCCTAGGAAACTCTATGATGAGTGGGAACCTACTATCGAAATTAAAATTAAAGATCATGAGTTTAATGCTTTGTGTGATTTGGGTGCTAGTGTCTCTACTATTCCCAAAACTTTGTGTGATTTGCTAGATTTCCGTGACTTTGATGATTGCTCTCTAAACTTGCATCTTGCGGATTCCACTATTAAAAAGCCTATGGGAAGAATTAATGATGTTCTTATTGTTGCAAATAGGAATTATGTGTCCGTAGATTTTATCGTTCTTGATATAGATTGCAATCCTTCATGTCCTATTATTCTTGGTAGACCTTTCCTTAGAATGATTGGTGCAATTATTGATATGAAGGAAGGGAATATTAGATTCCAATTTCCATTAAAGAAAGGCATGGAAAACTTTCCTAGGAAGAAAATAAAATTACCATATGAATCTATTATGAGAGCCACTTATGGATTGCCTGCCAAAGATGGCTACACTTAGATCTATCCTTGCTTTTATGCCTAGCTAAGGGCGTTAAACGATAGCGCTTGTTGGGAGGCAACCCAATTTTATTTTTAGTTTTTAGTTTTTGATTCTGTTTAGGAATAAATAATCCATCTAGCCTCTGTTTGGATGTGGTTTTATGTTTTAATTAGTGTTTGTGCCAAGTTAAACCTATTGGATCTTCTTGGATGATAGTTATTTGATCTTGCTGTAATTTCCAGAAACTTTGTGCTCAGTGCCCGAATTGTTAAAAATCACCAGAACATGATAAAATATTTATTCCAATTTCTGATGATCAATAAACAAATTTTCCAGGTCGTCTAATTTTTGTAGAATTTTTTGAGTTCCAGAAATTTGCGTTAGTTACAGATTACTACAGACTGTTCTGTTTTTGACAGATTCTGTTTTGCGTGTGTTGTTTGCTTATTTTGATGAATCTATGGCTAGTAAAATAGTTTATGATCCATAGAGAAGTTGGAATAAAATAGGTTTAACACCAATATAAATAAATAATGAGTTCATTACAGTACCTTAAAGTAGTCTTTTGTTTTCTTTCTCTAACGGAGCTCACGAGATTTCTATTGAGTTTTGTGTTGTGAAGTTTTCAAGTTTTGGGTGAATTCTTTTGATGGATTATGGAACAAGGAGTGGCAAGAGCCTAAGCTTGGGGGTTCCCATGGCACCCCCAAGATAATCCAACGACACCAAAAAGTCAAAGCTTGGGGATGCCCGGAAGGCATCCCTCTTTAAATCCACTTCCATCGGTAATTTACTTGGAGCTATATTTTTATTCACCACATGATATGTGTTTTGCTTGGAGCGTCTTGTATTATTTGCGTCGTTGCTTGTTAGTTTACCACAATAATCCTTGCTGTACACACCTTTTGAGAGAGCCATACATGAATTGGAATTTGATAGAATACTCTATGTGCTTCACTTATATCTTTTGAGCTTGATAGTTTTGCCCATAGTGCTTCACTTATATCTTTTGAGTGTGATAATTTTTGCTCTAGTGCTTCACTTAGATATTTTAGAGCACGGTGGTGGATTTGTTTTAAAGAAACTTGATCTCTCATGCTTCACTTAGATTATTTTGAGAGTCGTTAATAGCATGGTAATTTGCTTAATGTTAATATACTTGGTATTCAAGATATGTGAAACTTTGTTTTGAGTGCGTTGAATACTAAGATAAGTTTGATGCTTGATAATTGTTTTGAGATATGAAGATGGTGATATTAGAGTCATGCTAGTTGAGTAGTTGTGAATTTAAAGAATACTTGCATTGAAGTTTGTGATTCCTGTAGCATGCACGTATGGTGAACTGTTATGTGATGAACTCGAAGCATGATTTATTTATTGATTGTCTTCCTTATGAGTGGCGGTCGGGGACGAGCGATGGTCTTTTCCTACCAATCTATACCCCTAGGAGCATGCGCGTAATACTTTGCTTTGATAACTTCTAGATTTTTGCAATAAGTATATGAGTTCTTTATGACTAATGTTGAGTCCATGGATTATAAGAACTTTCTCCCATCCTTCCACCGTTGCTAGCCTCTCTAATACCGCGAACCTTTCACCGGTATCATACACCCACCATATACCTTCCTCAAAACAGCCACCATACCTACCTATCATGGCATTTCCATAGCCATTCCGAGATATATTGCCATGCAACTTTCCACCGTTCCATTTATTATGACACGCTCCATCATTGTCATATTGCTAGCATGATCATGTAGTTGACATCGTATTTGTGGCAAAGCCATCGTTCATAATTCTTTCATACATGTCACTCATGAATCATTGCATATCCCAGTACACCGCCGGAGGCATTCATATAGAGTCATATTTTGTTCCAAGTATCGAGTTGTAATTGTTGAGTTGTAAGAAAAATAAAAGTGTGATGATCATCATTATTAGAGCATGGTCCCAAGTGAGGAAAGGATGATGGAGACTATGATTCGCCCACAAGTCGGGATGAGATTCCGGACGAAAAATAAATTAAAAAAAGAGGCCATAAAAAAAGAGAAAAGGCCCAAATAAAAAGAATTATAGAACAAGAGAGAAGGGACAATGTTACTATCCTTTTACCACATTTGTGCTTCAAAGTAGCACAATGATCTTCATGATAGAGAGTCTCTCATTTTGTCACTTCCATATACTAGTGGGAATTTTTCATTATAGAACTTGGCTTGTATATTCCAATGATGGGCTTCCTCAAATGCCCTA
The DNA here is from genome assembly GCA_021605205.1 of Aegilops longissima. Classification (NCBI taxonomy): domain Eukaryota; kingdom Viridiplantae; phylum Streptophyta; class Magnoliopsida; order Poales; family Poaceae; genus Aegilops; species Aegilops longissima. Next base: position 80,571,995 of record CM038676.1, on the reverse strand, counting down.
GGTCTTCGTGAGCAAGCGAGTTGGATGCACACCCACTTAGTTTCTTTTGTTGAGCTTTCATATACTTATAGCTCTAGTGCATCCATTGCATGGCAATCCCTACTCACTCACATTGATATCTATTGATGGGCATCTCCATAGCCCGTTGATACACCTAGTTGATGTGAGACTATCTTCCCTCTTTTTGTCTTCTCCACAACCACCATTCTATTCCACCTATAGTGCTATATCCATGACTCACGCTCATGTATTGCCTGAAGATTGAAAAGGTTTTGAAAATGTTAAAGTATGAAACAATTGCTTGGCTTGTCATCGGGGTTGTGCATGATTTAAATACTTTGTGTGGGGAAGATGGAGCATAGCCAGACTATATGATTTTGTAGGGATAACTTTCTTTGGCCATGTTATTTTGAGAAGACATAATTGCTTAGTTAGTATGCTTGAAATATTATTATTTTTACGTCAATATGAACTTTTGTCTTGAATCTTTAGGATCTGAATATTCATACCATGATTAAGAAGATTTACATTGAAATTATGCCAAAGTATCACTCTACATCAAAAATTCTCTTTTTATCATTTACCTACTCGAGGACGAGCAGGAATTAAGCTGGGGGATGCCTGATACGTCTCCAACGTATCTATAATTTTTGATTGCTCCATGCTACTTTATCTACTGTTTTGGACTATAATGGGCTTTATTTTCCACTTTATATTACTTTTGGGACTAACCTATTAACCGGAGGCCCGCTTGAAATTCTTGTTTTTGCCTTTTTGGTGTTTGAAGAAGCAGAATATCAAATGGAGTCCAAGCGGAATGAAACCTTGAAGCGTGATTTTCTCACGAGCGTGATCCACGAGACTTGGACCCTCGCCAAGGAACAACGGAGGCGGTCACGAGGTGGGGCGCCCCCCTAGGCGCGCCTGCCTTGTGGGCCTTGTTGCTCCACCGGCGTACTCCTTCCTCCTATATATACCTCATTACCCCAAGCGATCGAACAGGGGCCAAAACCTAATTCCACAGCCGCAACTTCCTGTATCCACGAGATTCCATCTTGGGGCCTGTTCAGGAGCTCCGACGGAGGGGGCATCCTCCACGGAGGGCTTCTACATCAACACCATAGCCTCTCCGATGAAGTGTGAGTAGTTTACTTCAGACCTTGGTCCATAGCTAGTAGCTAGATGGCTTCTTCTCTCTTTTTGGATCTCAATACAATGTTCTCCCCCTCTCTCGTGGAGATCTATTCGATGTAATCTTCTTTTTGCGGTGTGTTTGTTGAGACCGATGAATTTTGGGTTTATGATCCAGCTTATCTATGAATAATATTTGAATCTTCTCTGAATTCTTTTATGTATGATTGAGTTATCTTTGCAAGTCTCTTCGAACTATCCGTTTGGATTGGCCAACTAGATTGGTAGTTCTTGCAATGGGAGAAGTGCATGGCTTTGGGTTCAATCATGCGGTGTCCTTACCCGATGTGAGTAAAGGGTTGCAAGGCACGTATTGTATTGTTGCCATCGAGGATAACAAGATGGGGTATTTATCATATTGCATGAATTTATTCCTCTACATCATGTCATCTTGCTTAAGGCGTTACTCTGCTTTTTAACTTAATACTCTAGATGCATCTTTGGATAGCGGTCGATGAGTGGAGTAATAGTAGTAGATGCAGAATCGTTTGATCTACTTGTCTCGGACGTGATGCCTATATACATGATCATACCTAGATATACTCATAACTATGCTCAATTCATCAATTGCTCAACAGTAATTTGTTCACCCACCGTAGAATACTTATGCTCTTGAGAGAAGCCACTAGTGAAACCTATGTCCCCCGGGTCTATTCTCATCATATCGATCTCCATCACTTTTATACTTGTTTTGTTTTTACTTTGCTTTTTTACTTTTCACTTTGCATCTCTATACCAAAAATATTGTCTCTATCAGATCTCACTCTCGTAAGTGACCGTGAAGGGATTGACAACCCCTTATCGCGTTGGTTGCGAGTAGCTATTGTTTTGTGCAGGTACAAGGGACTTGTGCGTGGCTTCCTACTGGATTGATACCTTGGTTCTCAAAAACTGAGGGAAATACTTACGCTACTTTGCTGCATCATCCTCTCCTCTTCGGGGAAAACCAGCGCAAGCTCAAGACGTAGCATGATGCTGCTGCCGCCGTCTATCAGAACTCGGGAGAAACGAGCAGCTCGCTTGTCCGTGGCAAAGGTGGCATCCAAAACCAGAGCATAGGAGCCGGGTTTGGGCATCACCTCTGGGTGATCAGCTCTGCTCCAGCTGATGGGTTTCTCCGATCAATGCATGAACTCTGGGACCTTAGTTGCTACTGCGTTCACCTCTTGCTGCTGCCTCCGCCGGCTGCATCGGTCATCGGCTACGCTGGTGAATATGACGTATGCCCTATGCTCTTCTGGAAACTCGTCCTGTATGGCTCCGACTGGTCTGGCCGCCGGCTGTTGGGGCGGATTGGTGGCTGCTGCCCAGCAGGCGGGGGAGGTAGGAGGCCGTCTCCCTTGGCGATCCTGGTGAGCCAATGGCACTTCCGAGTGGTGTGGTTTGACGGCTTCGCGCCGCTATGGAATTTGCATGGCGCATCCAGGGTCTGCTCGTACGAGAAAGCTGGCAGCCAATTGGGCTTGCCGCCCTTCTGCCGCTTGGAAGGAGCCTGCCCCTCTGGCCACTGGTCTTCGACCGTCGCCACCTACCGGCTGGTGGAAGCCGGCTGCGGGGCCTTGCGCTTGTGGTCGTTCTGCTGTTGACGCCGACTGGCGTCTCCAGCCGGAGTTCTAGGAGCCTGAGGGGCCACCTTGCCAGATGCATTTACTTGGATCTCCGCCTTCATGGAGGAGTCGGCCATGGCGTATTTGTCTGCTATGATCAGCAGCTCGTCGAGGGTTTCCGGCTCATCGCAGAGAAGCTTGTGCTTGAGGAGAGTGCCCTCTCGGCATCCGGCGGTGAAGTACTCGATGGTTTGCACCTCGTGCACGCCCTCGCAAGAGTTTCGGAGCTCGGCCCAGCGCGTGAGGTAGTCGCGAGTCGACTCGTCGGGGCCTTGCACGCACAAGGAGAGCTGGCGGGGCTTGGGCGGCCGCTTGTACGTGCTGGTGAAGTTGCGGACGAAATCGTCGGTGAAGTCGACCCAACTGTTGATGCTTCGGGGCTTCAGGCTGTTCAGCCATGTCCGGGCTGTGCCTTGGAGCATGAGCGGAACGTATTTCATGGCAACTCGCTTGTTGCCGTTTGCTATGCTGGCGGCTGTGGAGTAGTCAACCAGCCAGTCCTCCGGCTTCACGGAGCCGGTGTATTTAGGTGTGTCTCTTGGGGCGTGAACCCTTTGGGGAAGGCTCGTCTCATATCACGAGGACGAAACAAAGCGGACCCAACTCTTCTTCTTCTTCTAGCGCCGAGATCGGTTGAGGCGGTCGATCCGGTGGCGAGCATCGTTTTCTCCGATTCCTTCTCGGCGGCCAAAGCGGTCGCCGGTGACGGTGATCAACGGCGGCGAAACACGCCTTCGTGAGGGGAGGAGGCGGACAGTCATCCCGCCGTTCCACTGCTCTCGGGAGGCCGTCTTGGTCGCGCTCTATGGTGAGCCGAGTCCGGCTGCGGCTGGCAGCCGGGCCCTTGTCTTTTCTTGCACGGACGCCATCAGTCGGTGTCTGAGAGGTCACACCTTGATCTCGGCGGTGAGGCAGATCGTCGTTTTGCCGGTGCGGCACCTCGGCGCGGCAGCCAGTTTCGTGCTGCTCGGCGGCCGCGTCGAGGAGTCGCTGGACGCGCTCCACCATCTGGCGACGCTCCTCGCCCTCGAACTTGTCCAGCTCTTACGTAAATGCGCTGGCGCTTTCGGATATTTTCGCGGCGTCGCGAAGGCAGGCGATCAACCCGAACAGGTTGGCGATGGCCATGCCGCACTGCTGGACCGTGCCAAGGCGGTTGGGCCCAATGGGAGCCGGCGTGCCGCCCACAGCGCGGTCCATTTCACGCTGGTAGGGTTCCGACAGGCGTCTCATGCCGGCCGGCTTCTTGGCGCCTTCGACGAGCTGGAGGCGGCATGCCTCCAACGTCTCGGCGTCGGCATCTTCGGGAATGGGCGCCGCAGTGCAGTAGCGCCCGCGTCGGCGACGCGAGCACCTCCACCGGAGTGCTCGCCGTGCCCGATGACCAGCACTTCCGTGACGGTGCTTCCGCCGCTCTCCATGCGAGGAAGCGGCTCGTTGTAGACCACCACGTTGGTGGGGAACGCGTTGAGCGACGCGGTGTCGGAGTCAACCAACATCGGGTCGGTGGAGCCTACAATCTCCAAGTCCGCAGCTGGCTTGCTGGAGACGTGGAGCTGATCGAGGAGGCCCGCGAGGAGGCTCTCGGGGCCATCGGTGCCTGCGTCGGATGCGGGCTAGTCGGAGAGGCAGACTCCGCCAATGAGATCAGCGAGGCAGCTTGCCGCGCAGGCCAATTCCGCGCCATGCAGTGGCGTCGGCAACGCCGTCTGGCGTCTTACGAGCTAACTGCGCTTCGCTAGGGAGGAAAAGGTTCCGTCGAACAGGTCTCCGGACGACGGTGCACCACATACGTTAGGCGCCAAATGTCGGGGGTTGGGTGCGACATATGCCAAGGATGGCTTATCATGGTGGGAGCGAGTAGAACGTCGCCGGTGCACAAGCGGGATGAGGCGTGAACACGACGCAGCCGGCGTACTTTACCTGAGTTGGGGCTCTCCTAGGAGATAACACCCCTAGTCCTGCTCTGCGGGGTCTCCGCATGATCACTAAGGCTCAAGTGAATACACAAGTGCTCCTCGAGCTGTATGCTAGAGGTAGGAGAAGGCAAGGCTAGCTCTTCCCTTTCCTCTATGGTGCAGTCTAACTATCTCGGTCGGAACCCTTTGCATGGGTGCCACAGGGGGTTTATATAGGCCTACCCCTGTGGGTACATTGGTAATCCGGCCGGGTGTAGAGCCCGGCTGTCGGTCTCTTCATTGCGGCTTCTCGCCTTTGCCGGGCCCGCTTGTTGGTGGGTCCTGCCGACCGTAGGGTGCGGGCCGACAGGCCGTACCCGCCGCTCCCAGGCTTCGCCGGCGGTGATCCTTTGTAAGCAGCGTCTCTAATAGCGCGAGCTTGGTCGAGAGGTCATGGCTACAGCCCCGCCGCCTGGCGGGCGATTACTGTAGCCACTCCCTATCTTGTCTGGTTGATGGCGCGTGGGCCCCGAGGAGGGGGCTGGCCGACTCCTAGGGGCCGACCTCCATCGGGTCCGACTGGTAGGGCTCTTCGCCATCTTCTGGACTCTCGCTAACTGGCGGGGCCCATCATCCTTGGGCCGTGCAGACAGGCCGTCGTGGGAACAGGACTCCGCCCATGCAGGGGGACGTCAGGGAAGCCATGGCAACAGTGCCGCGCCGGACGGAGATCTCCGCCGGTAGGTGCTGCTTTGTGGCCATACTTGCTGATCTAAGCGGAGGATGGGCTATCTGTAGCCACTCCCGTCCGTCCCCCAGCGAGGGCTGAGCTCTGCAGGTGTCGCGGGCCGACTCCCTGAGGCCGGCTTCTCTGGAAGCCGCCCGGCGGGAGTCGGCTTCACTCGGCCTTGCATCCAGGACTCGGCTGCCTACGGGAAGCCGGCTACTCCTTCAGTCGGCTTCCAGAAGGTGGCTCTTCGTCTCATCGTCTTGAGGGGCGCAATCAGCCCCGATGCCTTGAAAGGTTTTGGGCCTCGTGTTAGCCTACTCGTGGCTCATCACCCCGACAAACCTTGTGAGCCTTTCCTCGGATACATAATGCCTTTGGTAAATTGTATCCTCTGCTTTCTCAACCATGCTCTGCCTTCGAGCTTGAGTTAATTACTCCTAAAGATTGTGGTATATGATTCTAAGATGCCCCGATGGGTTGAACCTATACCTTTTCTAATCTGTGTAAACCCGGAAACTTCTACGGGTCATACTCTGCTAGTATTTTTGCCAGATAAAATTTCAACACCACAACTTCGTTGAAGGCGAGAAGTGAATGAAAGGTTATGCATTAAAGAAGTGGGAGTCGACCTTGAACTTTGTGTTCATGCCCATGAAAATGATGTAGACCGTCTCGGAAGCTTCTTGCAAAATGATTATCCAGCTGCATGATTCTTTCGGTATTCTTGAATTGATTCCTTACAGTTATGGTTCCGACCATGTTGTCCTGATCTAATACATCTGATGGGAATTCATTCCAGTGCCTCGTCTATTTTTTTTGGCAAGGTTGAAATATCTACTATCACAGGTCAATGACCCGGTTCTACTTCTATCATGTTCTACCTTCGAGTATTATCCCCTGGTATCTCGGAGATGTCTTGCCATTGCACCACATCTTACTAACTTTGTTGAAGTAATGTCTTTCCTTGTAGTAATCACTCTACGGGCTCTGGGTTGTTGTCAACTGAGGACACCGACTAGTGAAATTATTCCACACTACAAATCAAATACCCCCTAGTATTTTTACTAGGAAATTTTGAACTCAATCTGGTCATTCCTAGACTATCGGCTGCGTCCTGGTCTTGCTATCTTTAACTGTGCTACCCCGTCCTTCTCTGGTGCACGAATTCTTCAGTGTGTGAGCACGACTTACGTCGAGCTTTCAACGTCATGTTGCTTGTCTTGAAAGGCAACTTTGGTTCCGAGCTTGCATCTTATATATTGATCCTATAACTTGCCACTTCGTCATTTCCTTGCTTGTTGCCGTTGTTGATTGATTGCATCCTCTTGAAACCTCCCGGCAAATGTGTCGGATCACCTTCAACACTTTGACTTCTTCCGAGATGTCAACTATGCTCATCATGATAAATACCCTCCTTGCCCTCAATGATTTTTATTATCATCGACAACACCCTTGACTTCCTTTCATCGCGAACTTGTCCACATTATGAATACAACTTGCTCTCCAGCTAGTGTTGTGTTCCGCCTTGAAGTATTACCGTCTTTTCTGTCGAGAATGTTGTGGGGATTGCTCCACCTCTTAGAAATTCTCGGTATGGTGATACTTCTCACCATCACCATTCTTCCTTGGTCGCCATGTTGCTTTTAACCAGGATACCAATATGCTAACGATGTTGCTTGAGTTCTGTACTTCTAGCAACCCTATTGCTTTGAAGTTAGTGGTCGATATTTCACTCTTAGATCGTTGGTTATTGGATCGTCACTCTAACATTGATCTTACTGCCTAAGGTCATATTTCGGGCACACCTTTCAGCTCATGATTGATGGTGTATGTTTTCCTCGAGCATACAACATTATATCATTTGAATTGACAAGTGTCATCTTCTTGTTCGCATTATTGTGGAAATCCATCCGTTTGGAATTCTCTATGAATTGTTGTTGAGCCCATCAGCCACCTCCTCATCCCTTCCTTGGTTTAATGATGAACTGTTGTTTCAAGAACCCGCTCCCATAGTTCATTTCCCGAGAATCTTGCAATGTCATTTCGTCGATTTGTGTTGCACCTTTTCTTCTCGGACATCCTGAGTCTGAGGTATCATGACACCAATCGGATCTGAATCTCGGTCAGATATGATGGTTGGGACAATTTTCCAGGAGTTATGATGTTGGTCCTTTGATGACCCGGTAATATGATGTCATGCCTAGCACCCCCCTGGCTAGAGGACCTATCATTATAATTTCTTTTGCAAGGATAACCATTCTTCCTGGAGGAAATTGTAGGGCTTATTTTATAAGTTACTCCCGATGGATCATTTGTGTATCCAAAGTCTGGCCCTTGATTGAAACACCATATCATTGCTACCTGAAGCATGACTATGATACCCCGCTCCTCAACAAGAACATGGGAGGCACGATGCTAAATGTTTCTTGGTCAGTTATCCAAACATCGTTGTATGGGTAACATCTTGATTAATCCTTGCCTCTTTATCTGAATGGTTGGGTACTTGCCCTCCTACCCTGTATGCCATGTTCTGCTTGTCCTTGGGAAGGATATACCCCTAAAATGTGTTTAAACACATTTTCCTTTACATTGTTCTGTTTAACCTGGTAATCATATTTTCCTTTCCATTGTTTGGTTTAACCTTTCTTGTGATCTATATGATCTAAGCAGTAATATTCTCCTGCTTTTGTGAAACGCCCTCGATGCGGCTATATCTCCCACGTGTCGAAGCACGACTTAGAGGCATAACCGCATTGAAAGCAATGTCGCAAGTGAGGTAATCTTCACACAACCCATGTAATACATAAGGGAAAGAGATACATAGTTGGCTTACAATCGCCACTTCACACAATACATGAGTAAAACTTTACATCATACAGGTACAATCAAGGTCCGACTACGGAACCAAAATAAAAAAGACTACCCCAAAAGCTACACGGATCCCGATCGTCCCAAGCTGGCTCCACTCTTGATCAAGCTGAAGCGAAACAACACAAAGAACAAGATCTCCATCGAGCTCCTCCTTGAGCTCGGGTCCATCACCGCTGCGGTTTCATCGGCACACCGCAAACTGGTTTTGGAAGTATCTGTGAGTCACGGGACTCAACAATCTCACACCGCGAGATCAAGACTATTTAAGCTTAAAGGTAGGGCAAGGTAGTGAGGTGGAGCTGCAGCAAGCGACTAGCATATATGGTGGCTAACATCGCAAAAGAGCGAGAAGAGAAGGCAAAGCACGGTCGAACAACTATGATCAAGAAGTGATCCTGAACTCCTACTTCGTCGAGACATAACCCGAAGCCGTGTTCACTTCCGGACTCCGCCGAGAAGAGACCATCACAGTTACACCTTGATTGGTGTATTTTAGTTAAGATCAACCGGGTTTTCTACAACCGGACATTAACAAATTCCCATCTGCCACATAACGCGCTGGCACGGCTTTGAAAGATCAAAACCCTGCGGGGTGTCCCAACAGCCCATGATAAGCTCTCGCGATCAACGAAGGATATTCCTTCTCCCGGGAAGACCGATCAGTCTCGGAATCCGGCTACAAGACATTCGACAACAATAAAACAAGACCAGCAAAGCCGCCCGGATGTGCCGACAAATCCTGATAGGAGCTGCACATATCTCGGTCTCGGGCACACCGGATGAGCAAGGCGTCGGGTTGGCATAAACCCTGGTTGCCAGGCGCGGACATCGCTTCGGCTTGGACCAGCACTCAAAGGAGAAGCGGCCGGGGGCTAAAATAAAGATGACCCTCGGGCTCCGAAACCCAAGGAAAAGGGCATAGGTGAGGCAAATGGTAAAACCAATGTTGGGCCTTCTTTGGAAAAGTCTTATTCAAAGCGAACTGTCAAGGGGTCCCATAAATCACCCGACAGCGTTAGGGGCATAAAAATCCAGGAACATAATACCGATATGGCGGAAACTAGGGCGGCAAGAGTGGAACAAAACACCAGGCATAAGGCCGAGCCTTCCACCCTTTACCAAATATATAGATGCATTAATTAAATAAGATATATTGTGATATCCCAACAAGTAAACATGTTCCAACAAGGAACAACATCTCCATGTTCAACAAGGAACAAACTTCATCTTCACTGCAACTAACAACGCTATAAGAGGGCTGAGCAAAGCGGTAACATAGCCAAACAACGGTTTGCTAGGAAAGGATGGTTAGAGGTTTGACATGGCAATGTGGGTGGCATGATATAGCAAGTGGTAGGCATCGTAGCATAGGCATAGCAAAAGAGCGAGCATCTAGCAAGCAAAGATAGTAGTGATTTCGAGGGTATGGTCATCTTGCCTGAAATCCCGCAAGGAAGAAGAACGAGTCCATGAAGAAGACAAACGGACGAGGTCGAATGAATCCTCACAACTCCGGAACGGAACCGAAGCTAACGAGAGAAGCAACCCGGAAAGAAGCAAACAACATGGTAAACAACCATCACATAAACATGGCATGATGCACAAACAAATATGATGCATGACCGGTTTAAAGAGGCAAGGCATGGCAATATGCACAAACAACACTACAAGTTAAGTGGAGCTCAATATGCAACGAGTTGCATAATGACGAAACACCACAACATTTATTTAGTTCACTCTTGTTTAGGCTACCCAACAATATTAAATGTTGTTAAACATGGCAAGAGGGTGAAGCATATGAAACTAACTATTTAGGCAAGTTTAAATGAGGCCGGAAACAACGAACAACAATTCCGGAAAAATCCTCATGTGCATATTATGGATTCGGTACAGATCTGTCCTAAAGCATATTTTAGAGTTGTTAAACATGCAAAGTAAAGCTACCATGTTAATCTAGGCATTTTTCTACCCCATTTACATATATAAATTATTTAAAATGGAGCTACGGTTATTTAGTTATGAAATAAAACATTTTAGCATGGCATTTAAGCAAATTAATGCAAACAACAATTTTAAACATTTTAATTGTTGTTATCATGATGCGGATGACAAGAGCAAGTTTATGCAATTTTATGAAAACGTTAACATGAGCATGATATGAAGCATTATGTCACCGTGGTGGAAGAAAGGGGTGCCACGGCAACGAATCCGAAAATGGTGCCACGGCAACATATCGGTTCCGACAGCTCATCGAGATGCCGGTGCAAAAGAAAGCGTGTGAGCGAGTCATGCAAGATGGTGGGGTGATCCGGTTCCGGGTTCCCACGGGACGGTGGCATGGCAAAGAGGGCATCGCAAGGATGATTCGATCACGGCGGTCGTCACGGGTTATACCTTCGGAACGTTCAAACGGGACGGGTCGAGTTTCGTAGAGGGAAGGAGTCGTTCACGGGTCGTCGAGGGAAGTAGAGGAAGTAGTCGTTCTCGCGATGATCGTCGAGGGAAGTAGTGGTACACGGCGTCGGTAGAGGAAGTAGACGTTTCACGTTCGTTGGTAGTGGTACATCCCGTCATCGGAAGTAGTTGTACTCGTCCCGTGGATGTTCGGGGTCCACGGGGTCTTCGAGGGTCGACGGTAGAGGTACTTGCCGCATCACGTAAAGTAGTCATTGAGACTTCGTGCGGACTTGGCGTCTTCAGCGTAAGGGTACTATCGTGTCGTCCGGGTACTTATCGCATCATCGTGTAGTGAACTTGGTACAATCCGAAGGGTACTTGGCGTATCCGGAGACGACGGTAGAGGTACTCGCGAACTTGGCGGCGGTAGTCGTTCACGTTCTTAGTTGCACAATCTCCCGTAGATGTTCGGGATCACGACGAGGGACTTGCCGTCCACGGAGTCTTCGACGTCGTGGTACTTGGCGAAATCCACAACGAATGTAGTCGTGCACGTGTAGTCGAACTTGACGGAACCGAGCGCTCCGGGGTTCAACGTTGAACTTGGAGGGCCATCGGTAGTTTCCTGACTTGGATCTCCGTGTGCACGTCTTGACGGAACCGAGGTCTCGGTGATGGCCATGGACTCCATGATGGCGCCGGAGACAGAAACAGCCGGAAAACAAGGTTCCCGGCAGCAGGGACGACATCGGCGATCCTGGCCCGGTGACTCAAGCAGGGCGCGGAGGCTCGTCCATGGCGGCCCTGACCTCCGAGCACGATGGAAGCGGCGAGGAGGGTTTCCCAGCGAGCATCGAGGATGGAGTGGGCGGACCAAGCGACGGGAGGAAGGAGAGGCGGCGTGGCCGTCCGCGTGAGGGCGGCGGCGGCTTGATGGCGGAGGCAGCGGTGGGTCGACGGGCGGCGGTGCAGAGGCGGCAGAGGAGGTGCAGGACGGAGAGGTGGGCGCGAGAGGAGGAGGGTTGAGGCGGCGGCGCTCTGGAGCGGAGGCGGAGGAGGGGCGAGGCGAGGGAGATGCGGAGGAGCTCGGCGGGGCGCCTGTCCTCTGCTCGTCAGGAGGAGCGAAGCAGGGAGGTGGCGCGAGGAAGGTGGAAGCGGAGAGGCGGAGCGAAGGAGGAGGAGGGTCGGTCATGAGCAGAGCTCGAGGAGGCCGATGAGGGCATGAGCCGAGGAGGAGCGGGACGGGAGGAGAAGGGATGGCGGCGCGGTGCTCGATGCCCATGGCGAGGAGGGTAGAGGCTGGAGGCAGGTGGCGCCGGGTGGAGGAGGACGAGGAAGGGGCCGGCTTGAGGCGCCATGAGGCGAGAGGAGAAAGAGATCGGCGGGGGTTGGGAGCGGCTGCGAGGGAGGAGCGAGGGGATCGAGCCGATGTGGTGGCGCTGCGGGAGGACGAGGGGATCGGGCAAGGTGCGGCTAGGGTTAGGTCGGTGGGGCGGCTGGGCCTAGGCCTGGGTGGAGGAGAATGGCCAGGGCCTGCTGGGCTGGCTCTCCTCTCTCTCTCTCTAATATATATATTTAGCAGAAAAATAAATAAAGAGAGACAAAAGAACGAGAGGGTTAGGGAGAGAATTTGGGAACGAGGACAATTTTCCCGGACTCACAAAAATGTGAGGAATTAAACAAAAATGGCCCGAGGATTTTTGGTGGAACTCCGGAAAATGATAGAATAAAAATGGCAAGGTTTGGAGACCAAACTTGAAGTAGAAAGGGCATTGGAATTATTTTGCAAGTGTGTTAAGATCAATTCCAAATAAATGGAATAAATTATAATAGCTCCATAACTATTAGGAGGATATGTTATAAAGAGAAAACACCATGTGAATTCCTCGATTTAAATGGACGAAGATCCATACGATTTATTTAGATGAGTTTTAAAATTAAATGGCATGATGGCATGATGCAATGCAAGAGATGACATGATGAAATGCAAAAACAAAACAAACCACACGACAAAACTCGGAAACCCTGGAAGGCAACTGAAGCTCCGGTCTTGGGGCGTCACAACACTCCACCACTACGAGAGGATCTCGTCCCGAGATCTAGGATGGCACCGGAGAAAAGCGGAAGAGGAAGAGGTAAAACAAAGTTGCTTCTCCGACAAACGAGTGAAACCAAAGAACCTTGAGAGGTTGAACAAAATGAAAGAAAGAAAAACAACGAAGATGAAGGAAGTTGAAAACACTCTGTTAGAAAAGAGGAACAAGGGATACGACGAAAACCAAGAGGTTAAGTGATAACATAGATATTGAAACCACTCTGGTTAAAACTAGATTTAGAAGAAATAAGAATGGTATAATTTGGGCAGCACTCCGACTAAAAATGGAAGGAATTGAACATGAACTAGGCAAAAGGAAAGCACCTGGATGAGACTCCGGTTAAAAGAGGAACGATAGACACAACACTCCGGTTAAAAACGATAAGCAAGGAAAAGGACATGATCTTTACAAAACGAGGTGAAATTCTGCCACTAACGAAAACAAATGATTGGATTGATATCAACAAGGAGACGAGAAACTTATTTCACCGAGAGGACAAATGAAGAACTTGGGTCATTAATAAGCACCATAATTAGCAACAATCCTTAGGGAAAGCTTTAGGTGAAATATAGCCCAAGACAACTCCAATGAAGAGATTGATGGATTTAAAATACCTCATTCTTGACAACATGTGAAACATGAAACACGAACTCAAATTGTCGAGAATGACATAACACCACCTCAAATGATAAGGTAGAACGAATTGCACTTCGAAATGCAAGAAGAAGAATACTTGAACTCCTCAAAACAAAACATGTGTTGAGCACCATGTTTATTTTGAGTATAGCTTGGCGGATCATAACTCCGAGAGAAATCTTGAAGAACAATTGAAGAATGAAAAGAATCCTTGACGAACCACCATGTAGAGCCTCCATGAAGAACTCCGGTAAACAAAAGGATGATAAAAGAAAGAGAAATTGACAACACAAGGTGAAGCCTTGCAGTGACAAGATGAAGCTTTGAAATGATATAACTGAGAAAAGTTGGAACTCCGGAAAGAAAAATGAACAAATGAAATCACGAATTTTTGATGAACCTCCGGAATAAGGAATTGAACTTACTCGATGGAACAAGAATAAGAATTACATTATGCTGATCCTTCACCAATTAAATTGATGACAAGCAATGGATTAGGCATACCACTTATTCTCGTAGAAAGGATTGAAGAGAGATATGGCGCAAGCTTGGGTAGGTCTTCAACAAACCACCGGTAGGATTGGAAAGAACGAATGAATCTGTATGATAACGAAGGAAGAGCACTCTTGAACAAACAACCGTAAGAATTGAGAATGAACGTAGCAAAGGCACAATTCACCGGGAAGAATTGGAAAACGAATAAAGATGCTTGACAAAATTTTAGATACATTAGAACGAAGAGATCATGAACTGATTAGATAATACTTGAATGATGCACCGGTGAGATTTGGAAAACAAGAGTTGAAAGCTGGAATGAATAATTCTGAGTTGATGGGCTCCAGAGAATCAAACTGAAAAGACTCCTGAATTGCTCCAGATGGGTGAAAAGAATTCTCACAATCAAAACAATTATGAGGATGGCACGAAGCTAGAACCATGAATCTTGAAGAGAATGGAGCAAGATTAAAGAGAAACTCTTCTTCGGTCTTCAAAATCCGAGAATGATGACGAGAAACATCACCATGAATTATTGAAGCACTCCGGAATGAAAATTAGGAAGGTTGACCCACAAGATGAAAATAATTGAAAGATCTTGGAGAAAGACATTTGACTGATGATAATTCATTCTTACGTCAAACTTTGCAATGAATTTGGGAATAACTTCTGAAAATTAGAAGAGTCAGGTAAGATCCTGGGAAAGACCTGTGGGTTAGGGCCCACTCAAAAGAACCACCGTAGAACAATTGCTTGAAATAGATATTGCATCGGTAGAATTAAATGGCTTGAATGAGATAGCATCCTCAAAAGAACTTGAGTGAATTGAGAATGGAAACTAGAATCTTCTGAGATATCTTCAACACTCCGGAACAATTGAATAGCGAGAGGTGAATGATTAAGAGATGCACCGACATGAGAAAGCATTTGAAACGATGAAAAGAATACGATCAACACTGAAAACTTGACTTAAATCCACGGAGAAGAAAATTAGAATGGAACAATGATAAGGTAAAGCTTTCTTAAGCGTCTTCATGAGAAAACACGGATAAAACATTAAAGGAAAAGAATGAAGAAACTTCACTCAATAAAATGGATACTTGATTAAGAAATCTGAGTCCTTGAAGAAAAAGGGGTGGGAGGGCGGGAAATCAAAACAACTTAGGTCGGATGAAAAGAACACCGTTGAGAAAAAGCTTAGAATTGATCTTGCGAATGTTGGAATGATCGGATCCACTTGAAGAGAAGCACGCCGGTCGAGAAAAGAATTAACATGACAAGCTCAGTGATCAAGAAGGATTAGTATTCACATAGCAATATGAGAACACCATTTAGAATAAGGTATGGAATCAACACTTGACATTGAAGCAACTCGAATACCACAAAACAAAACAAAAACAAAGGATTGGCTTGCAGAATAAGCCGGAACAAACACATATGATAGAGATTTACCCAATCCCATATCATGCATCTGTCGGAAAGATATTCTAGGAGCTACTTGAATTCCCACCTATAAACTCCCGAAACTTTCTGGTTATGCAATCTGGTGTTGGGGATCAGGGACACAAAATATACCACCCAAACTAACAATACCTAGATCCAATTGTATCCATCCGTCAACACATAACCAAGAAATCCTCGAAATCGTGTACCTCGACCTTGAAAAACATCCGTTATACAAGTCATGGCAATACTCCCTTTTCGCCACGAAGATTGGGCTATCGGGTTATCTCACCAACAACTGCACAAAAGAGATTTCGATGTCGGTAAAACTCGGTATTCGAACTGCAGCGATAAAATTGTGGCGACAACACCTCGGAGCTCAACTCCCGGGACACTGCCACAACCCCTAAATGTCGGGAGGCACCAAGAACAATGTTCTCGTCACAAAACCATCGGAACGATTCCAAGATACCAGCGTGATCCTAAAAAAAATTTAGTGAAATTTGAGGAGAGAAAAGTCAAAACTCTCGTCGGGATACCTCACCAGAGCGACGAAGGGGTGAGGAGTAAAAAATCCTACTCTCGATATATATAATCCTAAGACTCAAAACATTTTCCGTTCTAGACTCAACAACGGCAGCAAACAATCAAGTAGGGGGCTCCTAAGTCGGGGAAGGCTCTGATTACCAACTTGAAACGCCCTCGATGCGGCTATATCTCCCACGTGTCGAAGCACGACTTAGAGGCATAACCGCATTGAAAGCAATGTCGCAAGTGAGGTAATCTTCACACAACCCATGTAATACATAAGGGAAAGAGATACATAGTTGGCTTACAATCGCCACTTCACACAATACATGAGTAAAACTTTACATCATACAGGTACAATCAAGGTCCGACTACGGAACCAAAATAAAAGAAGACTACCCCAAAAGCTACACAGATCCCCGATCGTCCCAACTGGCTCCACTCTTGATCAACTGAAGCGAAACAACACAAAGAACAAGATCTCCATCGAGCTCCTCCTTGAGCTCGGGTCCATCACCTGCACGGTTTCATCGGCACCTGCAAACTGGTTTTGGAAGTATCGTGAGTCAGGGGACTCAGCAATCTCACACCATGAGATCAAGACTATTTAAGCTTAAAGGTAGGGCAAGGTAGTGAGGTGGAGCTGCAGCAAGCGACTAGCATATATGGTGGCTAACATACGCATAAAGAGAGCGAGAAGAGAAGGCAAAGCACGGTCGAACAACTATGATCAAGAAGTGATCCTGAACTCCTACTTACGTCCGACATAACCCGAAACCGTGTTCACTTCCGGACTCCACGAGAAGAGACCATCACAGTTACACGCGATTGGTGTATTTTAGTTAAGATCAACCGGGTTTTCTACAACGGACATTAACAAATTCCCATCTGCCACATAACCATGGCACGGCTTTGAAAGATCAAAACCCTGCAGGGTGTCCCAACTTAGCCCATGATAAGCTCTCGCGATCAACGAAGGATATTCCTTCTCCCGGGAAGACCCGATCAGTCTCGGAATCCGGCTACAAGACATTTCGACAGACAATAAAACAAGACCAGCAAAGCCGCCCGGATGTGCCGACAAATCCTGATAGGAGCTGCACATATCTCGGTCTCGGGCACACCGGATGAGCAAGGCGTCGGGTTGGCATAAACCCTGGTTGCCCAGGCGCCGGACATCGCTTCGGCTTGGACCAGCACTCAAAGGAGAACGGCCCGGGGGCTAAAATAAAGATGACCCTCGGGCTCCTAAACCCAAGGGAAAAGGGCATAGGTGAGGCAAATGGTAAAACCAATGTTGGGCCTTCTTTGGAAAAGTCTTATTCAAAGCGAACTGTCAAGGGGTCCCATAAATCACCCGACCGCGTTAGGGACGCAAAATCCGGGAACATAATACCGATATGACGGAAACTAGGCGGCAAGAGTGGAACAAAACACAGGCATAAGGCCGAGCCTTCCACCCTTTACCAAATATATAGATGCATTAATTAAATAAGATATATTGTGATATCCCAACAAGTAAACATGTTCCAACAAGGAACAACATCTCCATGTTCAACAAGGAACAAACTTCATCTTCACCTGCAACTAACAACGCTATAAGAGGGCTGAGCAAAGCGGTAACATAGCCAAACAACGGTTTGCTAGGAAAGGATGGTTAGAGGTTTGACATGGCAATGTGGGTGGCATGATATAGCAAGTGGTAGGCATCGTAGCATAGGCATAGCAAAAGAGCGAGCATCTAGCAAGCAAAGATAGTAGTGATTTCGAGGGTATGGTCATCTTGCACGAAATCCGCAAGGAAGAAGAACGAGTCCATGAAGAAGACAAGCGGACGAGGTCGAATGAATCCTCACAACTCCGAGCGGAACGAAGCTAACGAGAGAAGCAACCGGAAAGAAGCAAACAACATGGTAAACAACCATCACATAAACATGGCATGATGCACAAACAAATATGATGCATGACCGGTTTAAAGAGGCAAGGCATGGCAATATGCACAAACAACACTACAAGTTAAGTGGAGCTCAATATGCAACGAGTTGCATAATGACGAAACACCACAACATTTATTTAGTTCACTCTTGTTTAGGCTACCCAACAATATTAAATGTTGTTAAACATGGAAAGAGGTGAAGCATATGAAACTAACTATTTAGGCAAGTTTAAATGAGGCGGAAACAACGAACAACAATTCGGAAAAATCCTCATGTGCATATTATGGATTCGGTACAGATCTGTCCTAAAGCATATTTTAGAGTTGTTAAACATGCAAAGTAAAGCTACCATGTTAATCTAGGCATTTTTCTACCCCATTTACATATATAAATTATTTAAAATGGAGCTACGGTTATTTAGTTATGAAATAAAACATTTTAGCATGGCATTTAAGCAAATTAATGCAAACAACAATTTTAAACATTTTAATTGTTGTTATCATGATCTGGATGACAAGAGCAAGTTTATGCAATTTTATGAAAGCGTTAACATGAGCATGATATGAAGCATTATGTCACCGTGGTGGAAGAAAGGGGTGCCACGGCAACGAATCCGAAAATGGTGCCACGGCAACATATCGGTTCCGACAGCTCATCGAGATGCCGGTGCAAAAGAAAGCGTGACGGAAGCGAGTCATGCAAGATGGTGGGGTGATCCCGGATTCCGGGTTCCCACGGGACGGTGGCATGGCAAAAGAGGGGCATCGCAAGGATGATTCGATCACGGCGGTCGTCACGGGTTATACCTTCGGAACGTTCAAACGGGACGGGTCGAGTTTCGTAGAGGGAAGGAGTCGTTCACGGGTCGTCGAGGGAAGTAGAGGAAGTAGTCGTTCTCGCGATGATCGTCGAGGGAAGTAGTGGTACACGGCGTCGGTAGAGGAAGTAGACGTTTCACGTTCGTTGGTAGTGGTACATCCCGTCATCGGAAGTAGTTGTACTCGTCCCGTGGATGTTCGGGGTCCACGGGGTCTTCGAGGGTCGACGGTAGAGGTACTTGCCGCATCACGTAGAAGTAGTCATTCGGGCTTCCGTGCGGACTTGGCGTCTTCGCGCGTAGGGGTACTTATCGTATCGTCGGGGTACTTATCGCATCATCGTGTAGTCGAACTTGGTACAATCCGAAGGGGTACTTGGCGTATCCGGAGACGACGGTAGAGGTACTCGCGAACTTGGCGGCGGTAGTCGTTCACGTTCTTAGTTGCACAATCTCCCGTAGATGTTCGGGATCACGACGAGGGACTTGCCGTCCACGGAGTCTTCGACGTCGTGGTACTTGGCGAAATCCACAACGAATGTAGTCGTGCACGTGTAGTCGAACTTGACGGAACCGAGCGCTCCGGGGTTCAACGTTGAACTTGGAGGGCCATCGGTAGTTTCTGACTTGGATCTCCGTGTGCGCGTCTTGGACGGAACCGAGGTCTCGGTGATGGCCATGGACTCCATGATGGCGCGGAGAGCGAAACAGCGGAAAACAAGGTTCCCCGCAGCAGGGACGGACATCGGCGATCCTGGCCCGGTGACTTCGAAGCGAAGGGCGCGGAGGCTCGTCCATGGCGGCCCTGACCTCCGGAGCACGATGGAGCGGCGAGGAGGGGTTTCCCCGGCGAGCATCAGGATGGAGTGGGCGGACCAAGCGACGGGAGGAAGGAGAGGCCGGCGTGGCCGTCCGCGTAGGGCGGCGGCCGGCTTGATGGCGGAGGACGCGGTGGGTCGACGGGGCGGCGCGGTGCAGAGGCGAAGCAGAGGAGGTGCAGGACGGAGAGGTGGGGCGCAGAGGAGGAGGGTTGAGGGCGGCGGCGCTCCTGGAGCGGAGGCGGCGAGGAGGGGGCGAGGCAGAGGGAGATGCGGAGGAGCCCGGCGAGCGGGCGCCTCGTCCTCTGCTCGTGCAGGAGCGAAGCAGGGAGGTGGCGCGGGGAAGGTGGAGCAGAGGAGGGGCGGAGCGAAGGAGGAGGAGGGGTCGGTCGCGAGCAGAGCTCGAGGAGGCCGATGAGGGGCGCGAGCCGAGGAGGAGCGGGGACGGGAGGAGAAGGGATGGCGGCGCCGGTGCTCGATGCCCGCGGCGAGGAGGGTAGAGGCGGGAACGGGTGGCGCCGGGTGGAGGGAGGACGAGGAAGGGGCCGGCTTGGAGGCGCCATGAGAGGCGAGAGGGAGAAAGAGATCGAGCGGGGGTTCGGGAGCGACTGCGCGAGGGAGGAGCGAGGGGATCGAGCCGATGTGGTGGCGCTGCGGGAGGACGAGGGGATCGGGCAAGGTGCGGCTAGGGTTAGGTCGGTGGGGCGGCTGGGCCTAGGCCTGGGTGGAGGAGAATGGCCAGGGCCTGCTGGGCTGGCTCTCCTCTCTCTCTCTCTAATATATATATTTAGCAGAAAAATAAATAAAGAGAGACAAAAGAACGAGAGGGTTAGGGAGAGAATTTGGGAACGAGGACAATTTTCCCGGACTCACAAAAATGTGAGGAATTAAACAAAAATGGCCCGAGGATTTTTGGTGGAACTCCGGAAAATGATAGAATAAAAATGGCAAGGTTTGGAGACCAAACTTGAAGTAGAAAGGGCATTGGAATTATTTTGCAAGTGTGTTAAGATCAATTCCAAATAAATGGAATAAATTATAATAGCTCCATAACTATTAGGAGGATATGTTATAAAGAGAAAACACCATGTGAATTCCCTCGATTTAAATGGACCGAAGATCCATACGATTTATTTAGATGAGTTTTTAAAATTAAATGGCATGATGGCATGATGCAATGCAAGAGATGACATGATGAAATGCAAAAACAAAACAAACCACACGACAAAACTCGGAAACCCTGGAAGGCAACTGAAGCTCCGGTCTTGGGGCGTCACATTTTGTAAGCACCTCAGTGTACAATTCTGTCAGAAAGAACATGTTACTTTTGTTGATGACATTCTAGTATCCACCGATGGACAAGAACTTTGCCTACTGGTCCGCCTCGTTCAACGAGCAGGAAAATGGTTCTCTTCGTCCCTCGCCCTTGGTACCGATGTTTTTGCCGACATAACTGACAGACTATCCTCTGACATGCCTTGCTTACATGATCGTGCAAGATGTCACCGTCCTTCCTACTTTTAACCCACATGGTGGGCCCATAACCCACAATTCCACAGGATCGAAATCTGACTCTCCTGTACACCTTATTGACAAAGTTATCCCTTTCTCTTGGTTTAATTCGCGAGCCACCTTCCTAGTGATCTATTCTGGTATCAGACACAATACTTATTCCCGTTGCTTGAACCCCTTTCACACTTTGTTTCAGGCATCGAACGATTGCCTACCCGTTTGAAACTTTGGTACCATCGTATATTGCACTCAACGAATTCACTGAAATACAACTCGTGGGGTACCTTGTGTATTTCCCATTGAGTTCACCGTCAGATGCCCAGCTTTGTGGAGATGCGTTCTTCCGGAGTTTTTCCCCTTGGTCGCGTTCGTAGGACGATGGAGATCCCGAAGAAAGGATGATGACTTGATCATGGTGACTTGAAGCAGAGAAATGAAGGCATCAATGGAAGGGATCAACCTTTTCGAAAGGGCAGCCAACACTGAGAAGACTCGTTAGGTTTTTAACTACCAGCACCTTTCCCCCTTACTCCACCGCTTAAATCTCGGGATGAGATTTCTTGTAGTGGAGGAGAATTGTGACGCCCGGATAATTAAGCTACAGTGAACCTCTGCTAATGATGCCATGTCACCTCGATTACTATTGCTAATCTCGCGTTAGTTCAAAATCAATTCAAATTCAAATTCGAAATAAGGGCAAACATCAAAAGTTTTCAAATATTAAAAACAAAATGTTCGGGTTGTGCCAGTTAATGCATAGATGATTGTGATGTAGAATCCACATATTTATATAATGAATAAATGCACTAAAAAGATTTAAACGGTAGCAAAAACATTATTTCAATGCCTTTGGTATTTTATAAAACACTAAACTATTTTGTTTTGGGTTAAAACCTTTTGTGGCTGAGGGATTATTTTGAAACGTTATTTTAGGAGCTATAGTCATATTTTAATAAGTAAAAATAATGTGGAATTAAAATTAAAATAGAAAAGAAAGGTAAAAAGAAAAATAATAGAAGACAACAAAAGAAAACAAAAGACCCCCCTCTCCCCTAGACCAAGAGGCCCCTGGCCAACTAGGCCAGACGGCCCAGTGGCCGCCCACCGCCCAACCGCCCCCACTCACTCCCTTAACCCCCACCCAACCAAACCCTAACCCCGTCCGCCCCCCACCCCTCCCCCACGATCCCTTCTCCTCCCCATCGATCTGGATCGGAGCAGGAAACCAGCACCCTGGTGCCTCATCGTTCGCCGCCCGTCGCCCCTGTCGCCGCTGCGTGGAAGACCACCTCGCCGGAGCTTCCACTCCTGCTGGATCTGGATCGACCCCCGAGCCGATCCCCGGTGCCAGCGCTCGCCACCGCTCCGCCGTCGCTGGATTCGTCGCCTCCTCGTCTCCTCCTCACGCCGCTGGACCTCGCCGTCGCCCGAAGCCGACTCGCCGGACCGCTCCCTCGCCGGACCTCTTCCTCTATGTCGTCGACCTCGTCCCCGTCCTTCCCCGAGCCCCGCTGCCCTTGACCCCGCGCCTCGCGGTAAGGCCCCCGGCCTCTTTTCCTCCCCTGACCCCGTACGCACGCGCTCACAACCGCACCGCTCCACCTCGCGGTCACCATGGCAAGCGCCGCCTGGCCACTCACCACGCCCCCATGGTGGTGCGCCCAATTGCCTCTTGGTGCTCCTCCGCCCCATGTGACCGCTCTTCGCCGGCCCTGCACTCCATCTCCCCCACGTCGGCCGGCCACCGCGGCCGCCCTAGCCACTGGCTTGGCCCCGCCGCACTCCTTGTGGACGAGCGCTCCCCCAGGCGCCCGTCGTCCGTTAGCCCGCCCCGTTATGGCCCCTAGGGCCAATGACATGTGGGGCCCAGTCCCTGGAACAAAAGAAAAGGATATAAAAAAGAATTAAAAATAAATAAATAAAACAAATATTAATTAATTAATTCATTAACTAAATTAATTAAGTTAATTAAATCCTAATTAGTTGACTAGTTGAATTTACTTAACCTGCTAATTAAACTAAATAGCATTAATTAGTTATCGATCTATGTGAGAATGGACCCGCGTCGGTTTGACCAAGTCAATCGATTGTTGATCTTGACATCACCACGATGTCATCTTGGCGTCATGATGACATTTCCTAATTAAATTAATTATGTTAATTCTAAAAATGAATTAAAACTTTAAAAATTAATATAAAATAAACCGTACATCGGATGGAAAAACTTTGTACATGAAAGTTTCTCAGAACGACGAGACGAATCCGGATATGCAGCCCGTTCGTCCGCCACGCGTCCCTAGCATAGCAAACCGCAACTTTCCCCCTCGGTTAAATGCTGTAAAGCTAAAAACAGGGAATACTTTCCCGGATATTTCCCCCCTTCGCCGGTATCACCTCCTACTGCGTTGGGGCACACCTGGCACCGTTACTTGTTATGTCATGCATCGATATGCATCTGTTTGCATTGTATTCATTGTTTCTTCTCCCTCTTCTCTCCGGTAGACTACGAGACTGACGCTGCTACTGGTACCCCGATCGACTACGGTGTTGACGACCCCTCCTTCTTGCCAGGGCAACCAGGCAAGCCCCCCCTTTGATCACCAGATATCGCCTACTCTTCTCTATCTGCTTGCATTAGAGTAGTGTAGCATGTTCTTCGCTTTCCGTTTATCCTATCACGATGCATAGCCCTGTCCTTGCTACTCTGTTGTTACCTTTACCGCAATCCTACATACTTAGTATAGGATGCTAGTATTCCATCGATGGCCCTACATTCTTGTCCGTCTCATTGTGCTATACTATCGGGCTGTGATCACTTGGGAGGTGATCACGGGTATATACTATATACTTTATACATGATACATGTGGTGACTAAAGTCGGGTCGGCTCGTGGATCACCCGCGAGTGATTCACGGATTGGGGGCTGAAAGGACCTTTGTCCCGACGGCCCTCTTGGTGGATCTTTGTGGCGGAGCGACAGGGCAGGTTGAGACCGCCTAGGTGAGAGGTGGGCTTGGCCCTAGTCGGTGTCCACAGTTACATCATTAACACGCTTAACGAGATATTGGTATTTGATCTGAGTCTGCCTATTTGGTCTATACGCACTAACCAACTACGTGGGAAAGATATGGGCACTCGACGTCGTGGTATCAGCCGAAGCCTTTGTGACGTCAGCGACTGAGCGGCGCGCCCCAGATTGGACCGCGTAACGTGACTTCCTTTGTAATGGAGGTTGCAAGGTCTGCTTCCGGCCGCCCACGCAACATGCAGGTGTGCTAAGGGCGATGGGCCCAGACCCCTGTGCACTTAGGTTTAGACCGGCGTGCTGACCTCTCTGTTGGCCTAGGTGGGGCTACGACGTGTTGATGGCATGACCCAGAAAAGTGTGTCCGGCCAAATGGGATCAAGCGTGTTGGATTATGTGGTGCACCCCTGCAGGGAAGTTTATCTATTCGAATAGCTGTGATCTTCGGTAACAGGATGACTTGGAGTTGTACCTTGACTTTATGACAACTAGAACCGGATACTTAATAAAACACACGCTTCCAAGTGCCAGATATAACCCGTTGATCGCTCTCTAACAGGGCGCGGGGAGGGGATCGTCGGGGAGGATTATGCTATGCGATGCTACTTGGAGGACTTCAGTCTACTCTCTTCTACATGCTGCAAGGCGGAGGCTGCTAGAAGCTTAGTCTTGACGTGATTAGCTATCCCCTCTTATTCGGCATTCGCAGTCCGATCCACCGATATGCCCTTTACACATATACCCTTGCATATGTAGTGTAGTTCCTTGCTTGCAGTACTTTGGATGAGTACTCACGGTTGCTTTTCTCCTCTTTTCCCCTTTCCCTTCTACCTGGTTGCCGCAACAAGATGTCGGAGCCACAGGCCGACGCCACCGTCGGCGGCGACTACTACTACTGGAGGTGCCTACTACTACGTGCAGCCCGGCCGGCGATGACTAGGAGTAGTTTAGGAGGATCCTGTAGGAGGCATCGCCTCTTCGTCTGATATCGGTTTGTGCTAGCCTTCTTAAGGCAAACTTGTTTATCTTATGTTTGTACTCAGATATTGTTGCTTCCGCTGACTTGTCTATGATCGAGCACTTGTATTCGAGCCCTCGAGGCCCCTGGCTTGTATTATGATGCTTGTATGACTTATTTATGTTTCTAGAGTTGTGTTGTGATATCTTCCCGTGAGTCCCTGATCTTGATCGTACACGTTTGCGTGCATGATTAGTGTACAATTGAATCGGGGGCGTCACAAACATTGATCCATTCATGAAACACACTCGAATATTAACTACAGCCAATACTTAAGTACGATCATATTGCCTCTTAGTTGGTGCTTTTATAAGAGAAGATGGAGACTCAAATTCAAAAATAAAAATTGCATAAAGTAAAGAAAGGCCCTTCGCAGAGGGAAGTAGGGATTTGTAGAGGTGCTAGAGCTCAAAGCAAAAAATTAGTGATAAAAACGTTTTGGGAGGTGTATCCATCGCACCAATGAAAACGACGTAGAGCTACGAACACTTTCCATGCTAGATATGCCATAGGCGGTTCCCAAACAGAAAATAAAGTTTATTCCTTTTTCCACCATTCTTTCACTTTCCATGGCTAGTCGTATCCACGGTTGCCCTCCATACCAACACTTTCCAAGGAATTTATTATTTGACAACATAAAGTAAATTCATTTTTGCATTTCAGGACTGGGAATTTCTAAAACCCTTGCCTAACTCTCATGCAATGACAAGTGAATAAATACTCATCGTGAGAATAACACATCCAGCATGGAAAATATTAGCCACCCGTTACCGTTCCGCGAACGAAACAAACACACAAAAGAGAAGTTTATTTTGAAAATTAGAGATGGCACATACAAATTTGCTTAGAACGACAAAAGAATGCCGCATATAGGTTGATATGGTGGACCCATGTGGCAAAACTGGTTTAAAGGGTTTTGAATGCACAAGTAGAGATCATACTTGGTGCAAAATGAAGGCTAGCAAAAAGATTTAGAAGCGGCCAACCAAGAAACGAATAATTTCGTGAACCAAGCATTAAGCATAAGTAACACCGAATAATGCACCACAAGTAGGATATAATTTTCATTGCATGATTATTGACTTTTGTGCATGCATAGGGAATCACAAACCTTTACACCAATTTTCTTAATAAAGCACAATTACTCATCAACATAACTCACATATCACATCATCATATCTCAAAAATATTACTAAGAATCAAGTTTATTTTGTCCAATGATCTTCATGACATTTTTTTTTACTTTATACTTCTTGGATATCTATCACTTTGGGACTAATTTTCATATGTTGCTTTTCATAAGCTCAAACAAATATAAGTGAAGATCATGAGCAAAACAAATTTTCTTTCTATCAAAATAATTTAAGCGAAGCAAGAGAGAATTTCTTCAAAATTTTACTAACTCTCAAATAAATCCAAGTGAAGCAAGAGAGCATTTCTTCAAAAATAACAAGCACACTGTGCTCAAAAAGATATAAATGAAGTACAAGAGCAAGTCCTAGCTCATAAAAGATTTAAGTGAAGCACAGAGAGCACTTCTAACAAGTCATGATATAATTTTGGCTCTCTCAAATAGGTGTGTCCAGCAAGGATTGATGACTTAGAACACAAAAAAAGCAAAGACACATATCATACAAGACGCTCCAAGCAAAACACATATCATGTGACAAATAAAAATATAGCCTTGAGTAAAATACCGACGGTTGTTGGAAGAAAGCGGGGATGCCACTCGGGGGCATCCCCAAGCTTAGTTGGTTGCTCATTCTTGAATAATAGCTTGGGATGCCGGGGCATCCCCAAGCTTAGGCTCTTACTGAAGGAAATATGCCCTAGAGGCAATAATGAAGTTGTTATTTATATTTCCTTATATCATGGTAAATGTTTATTATTCATGCTAGAATTGTATTAACCGGAAACATAGTACATGTGTGAATACATAGACAAACATAGTGTCACTGGTACGCCTCTACTTGACTAGCTCGTTGAATCAATGATGGTTAAGTTTCCTAGCCATAGACATGAGTTGTCATTTGATTAACGGGATCACATCATTAGAGAATGATGTGATTGACTTGACCCATTCCGTTAGCTTAGCACTTGATCATTTAGTATGTTGCTATTGCTTTCTTCATGACTTATACATGTTCCTATGACTATGAGATTATGCAACTCCCGAACACCGGCGGAACACTTTGTGTGCTACCAAACGTCACAACGTAACTGGGTGATTATAAAGGTGCTCTACAGGTGTCTTCGATGGTACTTGTTGAGTTGGCATAGATCGAGATTAGGATTTGTCACTCCGATTGTCGGGGAGGTATCTCTGGGCCCTCTCGGTAAAGCACATCATTACAAGCCTTGCAAGCAATGTGACTAATGAGTTAGTTGCGGGATGATGCATTACAGAACGAGTAAAGAGACTTGCCGGTAAGGAGATTGAACTAGGTATTGAGATACCGACGATCGAATCTCGGGTAAGTAACATACCGATGACAAAGGGAACAACGTATGTTGTTATGCGGTTTGATCGATAAAGACCTTCGTAGAATGTGTAGGAACCAATATGAGCATCCAGGTTCCGCACCGGAGATGAGTCTTGGTCATGTCTACATAGTTCTCGAACCCGTAGGTTCCGCACACTTAACGTTCGGTGACGTTTGAGTTTATGTGTTTTGATGTATCGAAGGAAGTTCGGAGTCCCAGATATGATCACAGACATGACGAGGAGTCTCAAAATGGTCGAGACATAAATATCAATATATTGGATGATTATGTTTGGACGTCGGAATGGTTCCGGGTGAGTTCGGGCATATACCGGAGCACCGAGAGGTTACCGGAACCCCCCGGGAGGTATATGGGCCTTATTGGGCCATAGTGGGAGAGAAGAGAGGGAGGCCTGGGAGGTGCCCCCCCCCAAGCCCAATACGGATTGGGTGGGGGCGCCCCCTTTCCTTCCCCTCTCTCCCCTTCCTTCCACTCCTAGTCCAACTAGGGAAGGGGGGAATCCTACTCCCGTGGGAGCAGGACTCCCCACAGGCGCGAGGCCGCCCTCCCCTCCTCCACTCCTTTATATACGGGGGAGGGGGCACCCCATAGACAGACAAGTTGATCATTGATCTCTTAGCCGTGTGCGGTGCCCCCCTCCACCATAATCCACCTCGGTCATATCGTTGCAGTGCTTAGGCGAAGCCCTGCGCTGGTAGCTTCATCATCACCGTCATCACACCATCGTGCTGACGAAGCTCTCCCTCAACACTCTGCTGGATCGTGAGTTCGTGGGACGTCACCGAGCCGAACGTGTGTAGATCACGGAGGTGTCGTACTTTTGATACTAGGATCGGTCGATCGTGAA
Organism: Aegilops longissima; assembly: GCA_021605205.1. Classification (NCBI taxonomy): domain Eukaryota; kingdom Viridiplantae; phylum Streptophyta; class Magnoliopsida; order Poales; family Poaceae; genus Aegilops; species Aegilops longissima. Next base: position 80,543,624 of record CM038676.1, on the reverse strand, counting down.
GACGTATGACTACATCAACCGCTTGTCATAACGCTTCCGCCTACAATCCACGAGGGTACGTGAACAACACTCTCCCCTCTCATTGCTATGCATCACCATGGTCTTGCGTGTGCGTAGGAAATTTTTGAAATTACTACGTTACCCAATAGTGGCATCCGAGCCAGGTTTATGCGTAGATGTTATATGCACGAGTAGAACACAAGTGAGTTGTGGGCGATAATAGTCATACTGCTTACCAGCATGTCATACTTTGATTCGGCGGTATTGTTGGATGAAGCGGCCCGGACCGACATTACGCATACGCTTACGCGAGACTGGTTCTACCGACGTGCTTCGCATATGTGGTGGCGGTGTCGGTTTCTCCAACTTTAGTTGAATCGAGTGTGGCTACACCCGGTCCTTGTTGAAGGTTAAAACAGCACATACTTGACGAAAAATCATTGTGGTTTTGATGCGTAGGTAAGAACGGTTCTTGCTCAGCTCGTAGCAGCCACGTAAAACTTGCAACAACAAAGTAGATGACGTCTAACTTATTTTTGCAGGGCATGTTGTGATGTGATATGATCAAGACATGATGCTAAATTTTATTGTATGAGATGATCATGTTTTGTAACGGAGTTATCGACAACTGGCATGAGCCATATGGTTGTCGCTTTATTATATGAAATGCAATCGCCATGTAATTGCTTTACTTTATCACTAAGCAGTAGCGATAGTTGTAGAAGCAATAGTTGGCGAGACGACAACGATGCTACGATGGAGATCAAGGTGTCGCGCCGGTGATGTGGTGATCATGACAGTGCTTTCGAGATGGAGATCAACGGCACAAGATGATGACGGCCATATCATATCACTTATATTGATTGCATGTGATGTTTATCCTTTATGCATCTTATTTTGCTTAGTTCGACGGTAGCATTATAAGATTATCTCTCACTAAATTTCAAGGTACAAGTGTTCTCCCTGAGTATGCACCGTTGCGAAAGTTTGTTGTGCCGAGACACCACGTGATAATCGGGTGTGATAAGCTCTACGTTCACATATAACGGGTGCAAGCCAGTTCTGCACACGTAGAATACTCGGGTTAAACTTGACGAGCCTAGCATATGCAGATATGGCCTCGAAACACTGAGACCGAAAGGTCGAGCATGAATCATATAGTAGATATGATCAACTTAGTGATGTTCACCATTGAAAACTACTCCATCTCACGTGATGATCGGACATGGTTTAGTTGACATGGATCACGTGATCACTTAGATGATTAGAGGGATGTCTATCTAAGTGGGAGTTCTTAAGTAATATGATTAATTTTATCACGAACTTAGTACCTGATAGTATTTTGCATGTCTATGTTGTTGTAGATAGATGGCCCGTGCTGTTGTTCCGTTGAATTTTAATGTGTTCCTAGAGAAAGCTAAGTTGAAAGATGATGGTAGCAACTACACGGACTAGGTCCGTAACTTGAGGATTATCCTCATTGCTGCACAGAAGAATTACATCCTGGAAGCACCGCTAGGTGCCAAACCCGCTGCAGGAGCAACGCCAGATGTTATGAACGTCTGGCAGAGCAAAGTTGATGACTACTCGATAGTTCAGTGTGCCATGCTTTACGGCTTAGAGCTGGGACTTCAACGACATTTTGAACGTCATGGAGCATATGAGATGTTCCAGGAGTTGAAGTTAATATTTCAAGCAAATGCCCGGATTGAGAGATATGAAGTCTCCAATAAGTTCTACAGCTGCAAGATAGAGGAGAATAGTTCTATCAGTGAGCACATACTCAAAATTTCTAGGTATAAAAATCACTTGATTCAACTGGGAGTTAATGTTCCTGATGGTAGTGTCATTGGCAGAATTCTTCAATCACTGCCACCAAGCTACAAGAGCTTCGTGATGAACTATAATATGCAAGGTATGGATAAGACAATTACCGAGCTCTTCGCAATGCAAAAGGTTGCGGAGGTAGGAATCAAGAAGGAGCATCAAGTGTTGATGGTCAACAAGACCCCCAGTTTCAATAAAAACGGTAAAGGGAAGAAGGGGAACTTCAAGAAGAACGGCAAGCAAGTTGCTGCTCAAGTGAAGAAGCCCAAGTCTGGACCTAAGCCTGAGACTGAGTGCTTCTACTGCAAAGGGACTGGTCAATGGAAGCGGAACTGCCCCAAGTATTTGGCGGATAAGAAGGATGGCAAGGTGAACAAAGGTATATGTGATATACATGTTATTGACGTGTACCTTACTAATTCTCGCAGTAGCACCTGGGTATTTGATACTAGTTCTGTTGCTAATATTTGCAACTCAAAACAGGGACTACGGATTAAGCGAAGATTGGCTAAGGACGAGGTGATGATGCACATGGGAAATGGTTCCAAAGTCGATGTGATCGCGGTCGGCATGCTACCTCTACATCTACCTTTGGGATTAGTTTTAGACCTGGATAATTGTTATTTGGTGCCAGCGTTAAGCATGAACATTATATCTGGATCTTGTTTAATGCGAGACGGTTATTCATTTAAATCAGAGAATAATGGTTGTTCTATTTATATGAGTAATATCTTTTATGGTCATGCACCCTTGAAGAGTGGTCTATTCTTGTTGAATCTCGATAGTAGTGACACACATATTCATAATATTGAAGCCAAAAGATGCAGAGTTGATAATGATAGTGCAACATATTTATGGCACTGTCGTTTAGGTCATATTGGTGTAAAGCGCATGAAGAAACTCCATTTTGATGCACTTTTGGAATCACTTGATTATGAATCACTTGGTACTTGCGAACCATGCCTCATGGGCAAGATGACTAAAACTCTGTTCTCCGGAACAATGGAGCGAGCAACAGATTTGTTGGAAATCATACATACTGATGTATGTGGTCCGATGAATGTTGAGGCTCGCGGCGGGTATTGATACGTCTCCAACGTATCTATAATTTATGAAGTATTCATGCTATTATATGCATTTATATGATATTTTATATGATTTTTGGGACTAACCTACTAACCTAGAGCCCAGTGCCAGTTTCTATTTTCTCCTTGTTTTAGGGTATCGCAGGAAAGGAAAACTAAACGGAGTCCAATTGACGTGCCACTTGACGGAGATCATTTTTGGACCAGAAGAACACGGAGTACCAGAAGCAGGCCAGAAGAGTCCCGGGCTGCCCACGAGGGTGGGGGCGCACCCCCCTACCTCGTGGACAGCCCGGAGAGCCCCCTGACGTGAAATCAACGCAAAACTCTTCTATATATACTCAAACTTCCGTAAAGAAACCTAGATCAGAAGTTCCGCCGCAAGCCTCTCAGAGCCACGAGAAGTCAATCTAGGCCCTCTCGGCACCACGGGAGGGGGCCATCATCACCGGTGGCCATGGAGGAGTATCCCGAGGGGACATCATCACCATGAAGGCCAAGGACCAAAGGGTCGAGGCCATGGAGGAGGAAGCACAAGGGGAGAACCTCTCTTCCTCTCTCCGGTGGCCGGAGTGCCATCGGGGGGAATCATCGCCACGGTGATCGTCTTCATCAACATCACCATCATCATCACCATCCTCATCTCTTTTACGCGGTCCACTCTCCCGCACCCCGCTGTAATCCCTACTTGAGCATGGTGCTTTATGCCACATATTATGATCCAATGATGTGTTGCCATCCTATGATGTTTTGAGTAGATATCTTTTGTCTTTCGGTTGATTGATGATCTAGATTGGTATGAGTTGTATGTTTTACTTTGGTGTTGTCCTTTGGTGCCTCTCGTCGCGGCAAGCGTGAGGGATTCCTGCTGTAGGGTGTTGCAACACGCTCATGATTCGCTTATAGTGGGTTGGTGAGTGGTGAAACACAAACCCGAGTAAGAGGGATTGTTGCGTATGGGAATAAAGAGGACTTGATGCTTTAATGCTATGGTTGGTTTTTACCTTAATGATCTTTAGTAGTTGCGGATGCTTGCTAGAGTTCCAACCATAAGTGCATATGATCCAAGTAGAGAAAGTATGTTAGCTTATGCCTCTCCCTCATATGAAACTGCAATAGTGATTACCGGTCTTGTTAACAATTGCCTAGGACAATTCCGCACACCCATCCACCATTACTCCACACTCGCTATTTATAATATTTAGTAATATATTCTAACTTTATGATAACAGCACCTACTTTTATATTTTAGCTCTCCGATACCATGCAAAGTTATCCTCTTCATACCCACAACGTAGTTTTATTTCTCGTTTCTAGTTGGAAGCAAACGTTGATTGCACGAGAGTCGTGTCGATGGCAGATAGGGCTTGAGAGAATATTGATCTTACCTTTAGCTCCTTGTGGGTTCGACACTCCATACTTATCACTTCCACCTTTGGAAACTGCTACGATGATTCCATGCACTTGGGGATTATCAGGTATCGTTATTTTCTCACCTTCACAGATGATTTGAGCAGATATGGGTATATCTACTTGATGAAGCATAAGCTGAAACATTTGAAAAGTTCAAAGAATTTATGAGTGAAGTGGAAAATCATCGTAATGAGAAAATAAAGTTTCTACGATCTGATCGTAGAGGAGAATATTTGAGTTACGAGTTTGGTCTTCATTTGAAACTATGCGAAATAGTTTCACAACTCACGCCACCCGGAACACCACAGCGTAATGGTGTGTCCGAACATCGTAATCGTACTTTACTAGATATGGTGCGATCTATGATGTCTCTTACTGATTTACTGCTATCGTTTTGGGGTTATCCTTTAGAGACGGCTGTATTCACGTTAAATAGGGCACCATCTAAATCCGTTGAGACGACACCTTATGAACTCTGGTTTGGCAAGAAACCTAAGTTGTCATTTCTTAAAGTTTGGGGCTACGATGCTTATGTGAAAAAGCTTCAACCTGATAATCTCGAACCCAAATCGGAGAAATGTGTCTTCATAGGATACCCAAAGGAGACTGTTGGGTACACCTTCTATCACAGATCCAAAGGCAAGACATTCGTTGCTAAGAATGTATCCTTTCTAGAGAAGGAGTTTCTCTCGAAAGAAGTGAGTGGGAGGAAAGTATAACTTGATGAGGTAAATGTACCTGCTACCTTATTGGAAAGTAGTTCATCACAGAAATCTATTCCTGTGACTTCTACACCAATTAGTGAGGAAGCTAATGATGATGATCATATAACTTCAGATCAAGTTACTACCGGACCTCATAGGTCAACCAGAGTAAGATCCGCACCAGAGTGGTACGGTAATCCAGTTCTGGAGGTCATGTTACTTGACCATGACGAACCTACAAACTATGGGGAAGCGATGATGAGCCTAGATTCTGCGAAATGGCTTGAGGCCATGAAATCTGAGATGGGATCCATATATGAGAACAAAGTGTGGACTTTGGTTGACTTGCCCGATGATCGGAAAGCCATCGAGAATAAATGGATTTTCAAGAAGAAGACTGACGCTGGCGGTAATGTTACTGTCTACAAAGATCGACTTGTTGTGAAAGGTTTCCGACAAGTTCAAGGAGTTGACTATGATGAGACCTTCTCATCCGTAGCGATGCTTAAGTCCATCTGAATCATGTTAGCAATTGCCGCATTTTATGATTATGAAATTTGGAAAATGGATGTAAAGACTGCATTCCTGAATGGATTTCTAGAAGAAGAGTTGTATATGATGCAACCTGAAGGTTTTATCGATCCAAAGGATGCTAACAAAGTGTGCAAGCTCCAGCGATCCATTTATGTACTGGTGCAAGCATCTCGGAGTTGGAATAAACGTTTTGATAGTGTGATCAAAGCATATAGTTTTATACAGACTTTTGGAGAAGCCTGTATTTACAAGAAAGTGAGTGGGAGCTCTGTAGCATTTCCATATTATATGTGGATGACATATTGTTGATTGGAAATGATATAGAATTTCTGGAGCATAAAAGGATACTTGAATAAGAGTTTTTCAATGAAAGACCTCGGTGAAGCTGCTTATATATTGGGCATCAAGACCTATAGAGATAGATCAAGACGCTTAATTGGACTATCACAAAGCACATACCTTGATAAAGTTTTGAAGAAGTTCAAAATGGATCAAGCAAAGAAAGGGTTCTTGCCTGTGTTACAAGGTGTGAAGTTGAGTCAGATGATACGTCTCCAACGTATCTACTTTTCCAAACACTTTTGCCCTTGTTTTGGACTCTAACTTGCATGATTTGAATGGAACTAACCCGGACTGACGCTATTTTCAGCAGAATTGCCATGGTGTTATCTTTGTGCAGAAACAAAAGTTCTCGGAATGACCTGAGAATCAACGGAGAATTATTTTGGAAATAATAAAAAATACTGGCAAAAGAATCAAGGCCAGGGGGCCCACACCCTGTCCACGAGGTTGGGAGGCGCGCCTGCCCCTTGGGCGCGCCCCCTGCCTCGTGGGCCCCCTGGAGCTCCACCGACCTCAACTCCAACTCTATATATTCACGTTTGGGGAGAAAAAATCAGGGAGAAGGATTCATCGCGTTTCGACGACTGGAGCCGCCTCCAAGCCCTAATCTCTCTCGGAGGGCTGATATGGAGTCCATTTGGGGCTGAGAGAGAATCTGTCATTGTCGTCATCATCAACCATCCTCCATCACCAATTTCATGATGCTCACCGCCGTGCGTGAGTAATTCCATCGTAGGCTTGCTGGACGGTGATGGGTTGGATGAGATTTATCATGTAATCGAGTTAGTTTTGTTAGGGTTTGATCCCTAGTATCCACTATGTTCTGATATTGATGTTGCTATGACTTTGCTATGCTTAATGCTTGTCACTAGGGCCCGAGTGCCATGATTTCAGATCTGAACCTATTATATTTTCATGAATATATGTGATTTCTTGATCCTATCTTACAAGTCTATAGTCACCTACTATGTGTTATGATCCGGCAACCCCGAAGTGACAATAATCGGGACCACTCCCGATGATGACCGTAGTTTGAGGAGTTCATGTATTCACTATGTGTTAATGCTTTGGTCCGGTACTCTATTAAAAGGAGGCCTTAATATCCCTTAGTTTCCACTAGGACCCCGCTGCCACGGGAGGGTAGGACAAAAGATGTCATTCAAGTTCTTTTCCATCAGCACGTATGACTATATTCGGAATACATGCCTACATTACATTGATGAATTGGAGCTAGTTTTGTGTCACCCTATGTTATAACTGTTGCATGAATAATCGCATCCGGCATAATTCTCCATCACCGATCCAATGCCTACGAGCTTTTCACATATTGTTCTTCGCTTATTTACTTTACCGTAGCCACTGTTACAATTACTACAAAACTATCACTGTTACTTTTGCCACCGTTACCGCTACTATCATACTACTTTGCTACTAAATACTTTGCTGCAGATATTAAGTTATCCAGGTGTGGTTGAATTGACAACTCAACTGCTAATACTTAAGAATATTCTTTGGCTTCTCTTGTGTCGAATCAATAAATTTGGGTTGAATACTCTACCCTCGAAAACTGTTGCGATCCCCTATACTTGTGGGTTATCAAGACTATTTTTCAAGCGCCGTTGTCGGGAGCATAGCTCTATTCTTTGAGTCACTTGAGATTTATATCTGCTGGTCACTATGAGGAACTTGAAAGACGAGAAAACTAAAATTTATCCCTCAACTACGAGGGGAGGTAAGGAACTGCCAGCTAGCTCTGCACTTGATTCACCTTCTGTTTTGAGTAAACTTGCAACACCTAAACTGGCTTCTACTATTAATTCTGATATGTCGCATGTTATTGATGATGCCACTTCTGCTATGCATGATACTTATGATGAAACTACTTCTATGCTTGATACTACTGTGCCACTAGGTGAATTTCTGGATGAACAACTTGCTAGGGCTAGAGAGAATCAAATTATTGAAACTGATAATATTGATGAAAGTGATGATGAAGATTCTCCCCCTAGATATGAATTTCCTATTGTGCCTGAGGGTTATGTTATGGATGAAGAAACTGCTAGAAACTTTCTTGCTTGCAATGATAGAAGTGATCTTAAGAAATTATTAGTTAAGCTGAAAGAAAAATCTCTGAATGCTAGAATGAAATATGATCCTGCTTATGCTACTTCACCTATCTTTGTTACTGATAAGGATTGTGATTTCTCTGTTGATCCTGAGATAATTACTTTGGTTGAATCTGCTCCTTTCTATGGCTATGAATCTTAAACTGTTGTGGCACATCTTACTAAATTAAATGATATAGCTTTTGGGGAACGTAGCAAAAATTCAAAAATTTCATACGTGTCACCAAGATCTATCTAAGGAGAAACCAGCAACGAGGGGAAGGAGAGTGCATCTACATACCCTTGTAGATTGCTAAGCAGAAGCGTTCAAGAGAACGGGGTTGAAGGAGTCGTACTCGTCGTGATCCAAATCATCGGAGATCCTAGTGCCGAACGGACGGCACCTCCGCGTTCAACACACGTACAGCCGGTGGACGTCTCCCACGCCTTGATCCAGCAAGGAGAGAGGAGAGGTTGAGGAAGACTCCGTCAGCAGCAGCACAACAGGCGTGGTGGTGGTGGAGGAGCGTGGCAATCCTGCAGGCTTCGCCAAGCACCCGGGAGAGGAGGAGGGAGAGGCAGGCTGCGCCATGGAGAGGTGAAAACTCATGTGTTGGCAGCCCTCAAGACCTCAACTATATATAGGGAGAGGGAGGGTGCGCCCTCTAGGGTTTCCACCCAAGGGTGCGGCAGCCCCAATCCCATCTATGGGTGGCGGCCAAGGGGGAGAGGGGAAACTTGCCCCCAAGCCAGGTGGGCGCCTCCCCAAACCCTAGGCGCCTTGGGCCCTTGTGGGGGGGCGCACCAGCCCACCTGGGGCTGGCCCCCTCCCACACTTGGCCCATGCAGCCCTCCGGGGCCGGTGGCCCCACTTGGTGGACCCCCGGGACCCTCCCGGTGGTCCCGGTACGTTACCGATAAAACCCGAAACTTTTCCGGTGACCAAAACAGGACTTCCCATATATAAATCTTTACCTCCGGACCATTCTGGAACTCCTCATGATGTCCGGGATCTCATCCGGGACTCCTAACAACATTCGGTAACCACATACAAACTTCCTTTATAACCCTAGCATCATCGAACCTTAAGTGTGTAGACCCTACGGGTTCGGGAACCATGCAGACATGACCGAGACGTTCTCCGGCCAATAACAAACAGCGGGATCTGGATACCCATGTTGGCTCCCACATGTTCCACGATGATCTCATCGGATGAACCACGATGTCAAGGACTCAATCGATCTCGTATACAATTCCCTTTGTCTAGCGGCATTGTACTTGCCCGAGATTCGATCGTCGGTATCCCGATACCTTGTTCAATCTCGTTACCGGCAAGTCTCTTTACTCGTTCCGTAACACATCATCCTGTGATCAACCCCTTGGTCACATTGTGCACATTATGATGATGTCCTACCGAGTGGGCCCAGAGATACCTCTCCGCTTTTACGGAGTGACAAATCGATCTCGATTCGTGCCAACCCAATGACACTTTCGGAGATACCATGAGTGCACCTTTATAGCCACCCGGTTACATTGTGACGTTTGGTACACCCAAAGCATTCCTACGGTATCCAGGAGTTGCACGATCTCATGGTCTAAGGAAATGATACTTGACATTAGAAAAGCTATAGCATACGAACTACGATCCTTGTGCTAGGCTTAGGATTGGGTCTTGTCCATCACATCATTCTCCAAATGATGTGATCCCGTTATCAACGACATCCAATTTCCATGGTCAGGAAACCGTAACCATCTGTTGATCAACGAGCTAGTCAACTAGAGGCTTACTAGGGACATGGTGTTGTTTATGTACCCACACATGTATCTGAGTTTCCTATCAATACAATTATAGCATGGGTAATAAACGATTATAAAGAACAAGGAAATATAATAATAACTAATTTATTATTGCCTCTAGGGCATATTTCCAACAGTCTCCCACTTGCACTAGAGTCAATAATCTAGTTCACATCACCATGTGATTAACACTCACAGGTCACATCGCCATGTGACCAACATCCAAAGAGTTTACTAGAATCAATAATCTAGTTCACATCACTATGTGAGTAACACTCAGTGAGTTCTGGGTTTGATCATGTTATGCTTGTGAGAGAGGTTGTAGTCAACGGGTCTGCAATATTCAGATCCGTTTGTACTTCGCAAATCTCTAGGTCATATTGTAAATGCTGCTTCCACGCTCCACTTGGAGCTATTCCAAATGGTTGCTCCACTATACGTATCCGGTTTGCTACTAAGAGTCATTCGGATAGGTGTTAAAGCTTGCATCGATGTAACCCTTTACGCCGAACTCTTTATCACCTCCATAATCGAGAAACATGTCCTTATTTGCTGCAAGGACAATTTTGACGCTGTCCAATGATCCATTCTGGATCATTCTTGTACCCCTTGAGTGACTCATGGCAAGGCACACTTCGGTCGCGGTACACGGCATAGCGAGATGTCGGGAAGCTGATCGACCCATGAACACCTATGGGACGGCGGATCGAGCCCCTTCGGTTCAAGGGGGCGGAGGTCGCACGAAGAGCAGATCGAGGCGAAGCACACGAGCAGTTTACCCAGCTTCGGAGCTCTCCGGAGAGATAACACTCCTACTGTTGCATGTTTGGTTGTATTGAGTTCTTGCTAGGGAGCGCTGAGAGCTACAGTATACTCCAGTGGCTAACGAGACCTAGCGTGAGTGTATACTAGCTTCGAACCTTTCGAACCCTTCTCTACGTTGCGCATGGGCCTCCTTTTATATGCTCAAGGGGTCTCCGACAGGTGGCAACGTAGACAAGGGCAAAAATGGAAAAGGAATGTGGTTGGTATAGCTACATGCACGGTGTATCATACCTAACCACGACGGCAGGGGACAAAGGTATTAAATGCCCGTCTATATCGCCTAAACAGTCTGCGAGAAAGGACCGTCGGGGCGCCACCGCTGCCACGATGGCAATCTTGTCAAGCACCGCTTGCCACAGCGCTCGCTGGCAAGACTGACCTCCCGCCACGCTACCGAAAGGTCCCAAGGCGACACGTTGGTGGATGTCTTTGGAGCGCGAGAACAGTGGTGATACGCATGCAAGCGCCTTTGCCGCGTTGTTGTCTTGTCGCGTCCGGAAGCTTGTCGCTCATCAGGCCTTCCGGCAAGCTCCTCTTGCCGGGCCTTGTTTCCTAGGTGCCTTGGTTGGCCTTCCGGCAAGCTCCTCTTGCCGGGCCTTGTCTCTTTGGCTTGAATACTTTGTTCTTGAATGGCTCCAAAGGAACCACGGGGACCTTGGCGGTCACCGGCAAGCCTTCTTGCTGGTGCTGCAACTGCCGTGCGAGTTCGGGATACTAGGGTACCCTACTCTAGTACACCGGCAGAGCCCCGAACCGGGGCAGACGCGTTGTTGGGCCAGGCCCAAAACAAGGCACGGGCACGCGCGGCCTGGGTTACGCCGTAACTCACTCTGGACCCACCACGCCCCCCGCGAACGGCACGCATCGAATGCGGCATCGTGGGAGAGATCATGGGGGGTTTCTTTATTCGGAAAGGCGGAACGTCCGCCCCCTCCCTCTTTATAAGCAGGGGAAACAGGGGCAGTTCGCCCACCTCGCCAGTTGCTGTCCAATCTCGAAAACCTCCGCCGCTCTCCCCCTTCTTCCCAAGGCTGAAAAGAGAGCAGCGCTCCGCCCCCCATCGCCACCAGCATCACCAACGCCGTCGATCTCCCCCACCACCTTCGCCATGGCTCCGAAAGCCGACAAGGGGAAGGCCGTGAAGTCGGCCGAGGCGCAGCGGCTCGCGGCGCTGCGGAAGGAGCGGGCAATCTTCCCCCCCCCCCCCTAGCTCGCTGCAAGGGATATGAGGGAGAACTACTACCTCTTCTGGTCGACGGAGACGCGAGCGCATCCGCGCACAAAGGTACTCCCGGTCGTCGCTTCGGAACTGGCTCCGAACGGGTATCCCTTCTTCGCGCTCTTCTTCTACTGTGGGCTCTGCCCGCCCTTCTCTGAATTTTTCTGCGATATCATGAACACCTACGGGTTCTGCCTCCTTGACTTCACCCCCAATGCTGTCCTGACCATGGCAGTTTTCGCACATCTCTGCGAAAACTTTGTCGGAGTCTATCCCAACGTAGCCCTTTCCCGCCACTTCTTCATGCCCCGAGTTGAGAGAGGAGAGCCTCTTGCCGGAGGAATCGCTTGGATCTCGAGGATTGGCAAGAAGGAAGCCTATCTGGAGGGAGAGCTCCGCAGCAAGTGGGAGGAATGGAGGGCAGATTGGTGCTGGATTGTAGAGGAGAACCCGCAGCCATTTACTGCCCAGCGCCAAACCCCAATAGTACGCGGCAACGATTGGAGCAACTTGGCCCCGGAAGATGCTAGGTTGAAGATTGCCGTCACCCGGATCCTGCGCCTCAGGCTTGCCGGACTCACCGTAGGCACCGTTGGCGCAGACTTTCTTCGCCGCCGCATCGCCCCCTTGCAGGAGAGGAGGAGACCTGCTTGGGAGTTCCAGAACGCGGCGGATATCATGAGGCTGCGCCCGGGCCTTAACTTCAACTTCACCGTCTTGGAACTGGATGCGATGCTCTTGGAGCTGTTCAAGCCCGATCCTGACCATCCCGAAATGTTCAAGTTGCCGAGGGGCGTAGTTCCGCTGTGCAACAATTCCTCGCTTGACCGCATCCGTGCAATGATGCCGCTATGCGACTCGCATGGAATCGTCCCAACATGGCAGGAGCCGGCAGATGACGTCGTGCGGGAGTTCTTCGACGGCCTGGTAGAAGTGCCGGTCCATACGATGAACAGAGGGCCTCACCATGACACCACCGACGACGAGATGCAGCGACGCCACCACCAGCTGGAAGAGGCGGCGGCAGCCGCCGCCGCGGCAAGTAGTTCGGATTCACCGTGGAGGAGGCAGAGGCAGCAGAGGCGGCAAGCCTTGTCGGCGAGGGAGTTCGCGGCGAGGAGGAGCTTGCCGAGCACTGAAGCTGAGTCAGCGAGCCGCCGAGGGCCTCCTCCCCACCTTCAAGCAGCTTGCCGCGAGCGGATCCCCAGCTCCACCAAGAAGGCGTCTCCGCAAGGCTGGAGGCGAAGCGGGCGGCAGACGGGCTAACAGCCGCCGCGCTGCGCGCGCTCCACCGCTGCAAGCATCTTGTTGCAGCAGAGCACCTCACGCCGCTGCAGCAACCGGAGCGGGCCCTCCTGCACCACCGCTTCGCTCCCGCCAAGCGGCCAAGGAAACCCTCCTCCGCCTCGTCGACCGGAGGCGAGCAGACTTGATCTCTCGCGCTCAGCTCCGCGAGGAAGAAGAAAGTAAGTTTCTTTGTTTGTACTTGTAGTTCTTGACTTTGTTGCTTTGTCTTGTATCTGATTTGCTTCACTCTGAATCCATTGCTTTTCAGGACGCTGGCCCAGAGAGCGTCGAAGAGAGCCAAGGCCCCGGTGATTGTCATCGAGGACGAACCCACCGCGGCAGCAGGAGGCGCGTCTGAGACTACCTTGCCGGACCCGGCGACTCTTCCTCAGAGCAGCTCCCAACGCAGCCCCCAGCGTAAGTACATGGTTTACTTTCTGGTGTTAGGGGTGCATGGGCGCCCTCTCTTTAATGATATCTGACTGCTGGTTTGTGTAGGAGCAGAGCAGCCCCACCAGGAGTGCCCTGAAGCCGCTCCTGACATGCCATCTGCTTCGACTACGCCGCCAAGGGAGGATCCCCCAGCAAGGGAGCGTTCTCCGGCAAGGGGCAGTTCTCCGGCAAGGGATAGCGCCAGCGACCCTCTGGTGGTTGAGGCCACGGCTGCAGATCCTAGTACAGGTAATCCTCTTGCCTGAAAACTTCCCTTGTGTTCTTATTCTTCTGATTTTCTTTTTGAATATTTGCTTGACTTTTCTATCCTTTCCGGTCATCAGATCCATCTGCCACAGAGCTGATGGAGACGGAGGTCGCCGGCGAGGAGGATGCACGCGGCAATACTGACAATGCCGCCGCCATCGAAGAAGAAGCTGGCGCCGACGAGCCCGCCGGCGAAGAGGCCGCCAAAGCTGCCGCCGCAGAAGTTGGCGAGGGGTCCGGCGATCGCACTGAAGGCCGGCGACGGCGTCTTCATCAAGCTCCCCTGGGCGTCGAGCTCCAGGGCGCCGGTCGAAGGAGAGACCTTTGACGAAGAGCTGCTCGCCTCCGCTGGGCTGACGCTGGTCGATGCGCCAAGCAGCAGCAGCGGCGAAGTCGAGGAGGAGCAGCTGCTTCGCGGAAGCTCTTTGTCGCTCTACCGCGCCCGCAGCCAAGCTGGAATCTCGGAAGCGCTTGTCGCGAAGGCGGGAGCGGACATCAAGAAGCGCGCGGAGGAGCTCCGGGGCCTCATCCAAGAAGCTCTCCGGAGCTTGGCAGAAGAGCGGGCGACTTCGCCGAAGAGTGCAAAGCCTTCATCCTCGAGAAGGCTGAAGTTGAAAGCAACAATGCTTGCTGCCGAGAAGCGGTCTGCAGGAAGGCGAGTTAGGCGCAGCGGAAGATTAATCTTGACAGCCACGAGGAGGAGCTCACATGAGCAAACATTTGGCGGGGCTCTCAAGGAAGCAAAGGACGCCGCCGCAGCTGCCGAGGCCGCCAAGAAGGAGCTGGAGACAAAGGTGGCGCAGTGGAGGCCAATCTCAAGGCGAAGCGGCGAGAGCTTGCTGCACTCAAGCATGAGCGCGAGAAGGACGCCTACACTCTTGGCGAAGCTGCAGGTCCGTCTCGCCGAGAGGAGCAAGGAGCTCAGCGTCGCCAAGGACTCCAACGCGGATCTCGAGTGAAGCTGACTACTTTGACTCGAGCTGGGCCGGAGCCGTGAGGCAGGAGGTGGCCTTGAAGGAGAAGCCGGCGAGGCGCTGGCTGGCGAAGTCCGCTGCCGCCTGAACACCTTCAGGAGAATGTGGAGCACCTTTGGACCGAGGGTCTCGTGAATGTTGCCGCAGCCATCGACGGGAGCTGGCGCGCATTGGGATGGATGATCTCGGGTACTCCTCCGATGAGCACCTCCAACCCAGCGCCAAGCTCAACTTGTTCTTCAAAGGCGTGGCGACGGCCCTCCAGCGACTCCGGGAAGAGATCCCAAAGCAGCTGGCCGACGAGTCGCGCCCGGATCTGTGAGGAGCTCTTCAAAAGGTGCTGATGAAGGTGGCCTTCCGCAATCCAGGCCTCAACCTCACCAACATCCTCAAGTCCTTGCCGCCGGATGCTGATGTGGAGGCGCTCAAGACCCTTGTCGCACCCATTGTGGATAGGGTGAGCGGGATCAAGAGGGTTGATGGCGATCGCGTAGATTAGGCCGCCCGTTTTCTCTTTTCCTTGTCGCTGCTGGTCATGTTATGAGAACAATCTATTAGAGCTGCGACAGGCTATCTTGTAATATAACTCTATTTCGGGTAGTGATTGCTATGTTATTTCCTTTACTTGATTCCTTCCTTTGTATGTTTCGCCCTCGCTTTTAGGGAACTTGTCGGTATGAGCACCTTTCATTGCGCTGAGTCTTGACGACGTCAAAGCAGCTTCTTGCCGACGGTGCCGCTTCCGACAAGCAACCTTGTCGCAACTAGTCGCAGCTCACTTAAGTTGTTGAGCGGACTCGAAGCAAAGTAAGGGCGCAACTAGCTGCGAGTTGGTTCCTCCGCGCATAGGTTTTCCATACAAAGTACGGTCGTTCGAGGAGAATAACTTTAAAAAAATTTAAAACTGATTGCTCAAATTTTAGCAACTTAGCTTCTCTGTCGTTTGCTTCCCAGTAAGGCGAAACTTCCTCGAGCGACGTTTGGTCCACACCGTTATCTTCTCTGTCGGGGAAGCTGATCTGACCCACGAACACCTATGGGACCGGCGGACCGAGCCCCTTTCGGTTCGGCGGGGGGCGGAGGTCGCACGAAGAGCAGATCGAGGCGAAGCACACGAGCAGATTACCCAGCTTCGGAGCTCTCCGGAGAGATAACACTCCTACTGCTGCATGTTTGGTTGTATTGAGTTCTTGCTAGGGAGCGCTGAGAGCTATAGTATACTCCAGCTGCTAACGAGACCTAGCGTGAGTGTATACTAGCTTCGAACCTTTCGAACCCCTCTCTACATTGCGCATGGGCCTCCTTTTATATGCTCAAGGGGTCTCCGACAGGTGGCAACGTTGACAAGGGCAAAAATGGAAAAGGAATGCGGTTGGTACAGCTACATGCGATGTATCATACCTAACCCCCGACGGCAGGGGACAAAGGCATTAAATGCCCGTCTATATCGCCTAAGCAAAGGCGAGAAGGGACCGTCGGGACGCCACCACTTGCCACGATGGCAATCTTGTCGCACCGCTTGCCATCGCTCGCTGGTCAAGACCTCCCCCGCCACGCGCGCCGAAAGGTCCCAAGGCGACACGTTGGTGGATGTCTTTGGAGCGCAGGAACAGTGGTGATTCGCGCTGCAAGCGCCTTGCGCGGTTGTTGTCTTGTCGCGTCCGGAAGCTTGTCGCTCATCGGGCCTTCCGGCAAGCTCCTCTTGCCGGGCCTTGTTTCCTAGGTGCCTTGGTTGGCCTTCTGGCAAGCTCCTCTTGCCGGGCCTTGTCTCTTTGGCTTGAATACTTTGTTCTTGAATGGCTCCAAAGGAACCACGGGGACCTTGGCGGTCACCCGGCAAGCCTTGCTGAGGTGCTGAATCTGCTGCGGCACGAGTTCGGGATACTAGGGTACCCCTACTCTAGTACAATCGACAAAGATACTATAGAGCCTACGTCGAAGCATAGGGGCGACCTTCGTCCTTTCTCTCTCTTCTGCAGTGGTCGAGCTTTAACTCTTAACTTCATACCTTACAACTCAGGCAAGAACTCCTTCTTTGGTGATCCATCTTGAACACCTTCAAGATTATGTCAAGGTATGTGCTCATTTGAAAGTACCATTAAGCATTTTTGATCTATCCTTATAGATCTTGATGCTCAATGTTCAAGTAGCTTAATCCAGGTTTCTATTGAAAACACCTTTCAAATAACCTGTATGCTTTCGGAAATTCTACATCATTTCGATCAACAATATGTCAACAATATATACTCATCGAAATTCTATAGTGCTCCCACTCACTTCTTTGGAAATACAAGTTTCTCATAAACTTTGTATAAACCCAAAATCTTTGATCATCTCATCAAAGCGCACATTCCAACTCCGAGATGCTTACTCCGGTCCTTAGAAGGATGTTGGAGCCAGCATACCTTTTAGCATCCTTACGATCGACAAAAACTTTCTGATTGTATCACATACAACCTTTCCTTACGAAGACTGGTAAGGAAACTCGTTTTGACATCCATGTGCCAGATTTCTTAAATGTAGCTAATGCTAACATGATTCCGATGGACTTAAGCATCGCTACGGATGAGAATATCTCATCGTTGTCAACTCCTTGAACTTGTGAAAAACTCTTTGCCACAAGTCTAGCTTCATAGACGGTGACATTACCGTCCTTGTCCGTCTTCTTCTTAAAGATCCATTTATCTCAATGGCTTGCCGATCATCGGGCAAGTCCACCAAAGTCCATGCTTTGTTCTGATACATGGATCCTATCTCGGATTTCATGGCTTCTAACCATTTGTCGGAATTTGGGCCCACCATCGCTTCTCCATAGCTCGTAGGTTCATTGTTGTCTAGCAACATGACCTTCAAGACAGGATTCTTGTACCACTCAAGTAGTACGCATCCTTGTCACCCTATGATGTCTGGTAGTGACTTGATCCAAAACTTCATGATCACTATCATAAGCTTCTACTTCAATTGGTGTAGGCGCCACAGGAACAACTTCATGTGCCCTGCTACACACTAGTTGAAGTGACGGTTCAATAACCTCATCAAGTCTCCACCATCCTCCCACTCAATCCTTTCGAGAGAAACTTTTTCCTCGGGAAAGGACCTAATCCTAGAAACAATCCATTTTGCTTCCTAATCGAGATGGAGGTATACCCAACTGTTTTGGGTGTCCTATGAAGATGCATTTTATCCGCTTTGGGTTCGAGCTTATCAACCTGAAACTTTTTCACATAAGCGTCGCAGCCCCAAACTTTTAAGAAACGACAATTTAGGTTTCTCCAAACCATAGTTCAAGCGGTGTCGTCTCAGCGGAATTACGTGGTTCCCTATTAAAGTGAGTGTGGTTGTCTCTAATGCCTAACCCATGAGCGATAGTGGTAATTCGATAAGAGACATCATGGTATGCCCCATATCCAATAGGGTGCATCTATAATGTTCGGACACACCATCACACTATGGTGTTCAGCGGTGTTAGTCGTGAAACAATTTCCACAATGTCTCAATTGTGTACCAAACTCGCAACTCAGATATCCATCTCTATGATCACATCACAGACATTTTATCCTCTTGTCACGAAGATCTTCAACTTCACTCTGAAATTACTTGAACCTTTCAATAATTCAGTCTTGTGTTTCATCAAGTAAATATACTCAACATCTACTCAAATCATCTGTGAAGTAAGAACATAACGATATTCACTGCATGCCTCAGCACTCATTGGACTTCACACATCAAAATGTGTTACTTCCAACAAGTTGCTATCTTGTTCCATCTTCTTTGAAAACGAGGCTTTTAGGTCATCTTGCCCATGTGGTATGATTTGCATATCTCAAGTGATTCAAAATCAAGTGAGTCCAAACGATCCATCTGCATGGAGTTTCTTCATGCGTATACACCAATAGACATGGTTCGCATGTCTCAAACTTTTCAAAAATGAGTTAGTCCAAAGATCCATCAACATGGAGCTTCTTCATGCGTTTTACACCAATATGACTTACATGGCAGTGCCACAAGTAAGTGGTACTATCATTACTATCTTATATCTTTGGCATGAAAATGTGTATCACTACGATCGAGATTCAATAAACCATTCTTTTAGGTGCAAGACCATTGAAGGTATTATTCAAATAAACAGAGTAACCATTATTCTCCTTAAATGAATAACCGTATTGCGATAGACATAATCCAATCATGCCTATGCTCAACGCAAACACCAATCTCGGTGGTAGAGGGAGCGTGCGATGCTTGATCACGTCAACCTTGGAAACACTTCCAACACATATCGTCAGCTCACCTTTAGCTAGTCTCCACTTATTGGTAGCTTTTATTTGAGTTACTAACACTTAGCAACCGAACGGTATCTAATACCAGGTGCTACAAGGAGTACTAGTAAAGTACACATTAACATAATGTATATCCAATATACTTCTATCGACCTTGCCCGCCTTCTTATCTACCAAGTATCTAGGGTGGTTCTGCTTGATGTCATTCCTCTCATTCTGAAGCACTTAGTCTCGGGTTTGGGTTTAACCTTGGGTTTCTTCACTAGATGCAGCAGCTGATTTGTCGTTTCATGAAGTATCCCTTCTTGCCCTTGCCCTTCTTGAAACTAGTGGTTTCACCAACCATCAACAATTGATGCTCCTTCTTGATTTCTACTTTCGCGGTGTCAAACATCGCGAATACCTCAAGGATCATCATATCTATCCCTGATATGTTATAGTTCATCACGAAGCTCTAACAGCTTGGTGGAAATGACTTTGGAGAAACATCACTATCTCATCTGGAAGATCAACTCCCACTCGATTCAAGTGATTGTTGCACTCGGACAATCTGAGCACAAGCTCAACGATTGAGCTTTTCTCCTTAGTTTGCAGGCTAAGAAAATCGCGGAGGTCTTATACCTCTTGGCGTGGGCACGAGCCTGAAATCCCAATTTCAGCCCTCGAAACATCTCATATGTTCATGACGTTCAAAACGTCTTTGGTGCCTCAACTCTAAACCGTTTAACCGAACTATCACGTAGTTATCAAAACGTGTATGTCCGATGTTCGCAACATCCATGCACGACGTTTGGGGTTCAACACACTGAGCGGTGCATTAAGGACATAAGCTTTCTTACGTCCGCATAATCGCCATTGTCAACTTTCAACTATATTTTCTCTAGGAACATATCTAAGCAGTGGAACTAAAACGCGAGCCACGACATAATTTGCAAAGATCTTTTGACTATGTTCAGGATAATTAAGTTCATCTCATGAACTCCCACTCGATAGACATCCCTCTAGTCATCTAAGTGATTACATGATCCGAGTCAACTAGGCCGTGTCCGATCATCACGTGAGACGGACTAGTCATCATCGGTGAACATCTTCATGTTGATCGTATCCTCCATACGACTCATGCTCGACCTTTCGGTCTCTTGTGTTCCGAGGCCATGTCTGTACATGCTAGGCTCGTCAAGTTAACCTAAGTGTTTCGCGTGTGTAAATCTGGCTTACACCCATTGTATGTGAACGTAAGAATCTATCACACCCGATCATCACGTGGTGCTTCGAAACGACGAACTTTCGCAACGGTGCACAGTTAGGGGGAACACTTTCTTGAAATTTTAATGAGGGATCATCTTATTTACTACCGTTGTACTAAGCAAATAAGATGTATAAACATGACAAACATCACATGCAATCAAATAGTGACATGATATGGCCAATATCATATTGCTCCTTTTGATCTCCATCTTCGGGGCTCCACGATCATCATCGTCACCGGCATGACACCATGATCTCCATCATCATGATCTCCATCATCGTGTCTCCATGAAGTTGTCTCGCCAACTTATTACTTCTACTACTATGGCTACCGGTTAGCAATAAAGTAAAGTAATTACATGGCGTTGTTCAATGACACGCAGGTCATACAATAAATAAAGACAACTCCTATGGCTCTGCGGTTGTCATACTCATCGACATGCAAGTCATGATTCCTATTACAAGAACATGATCAATCTCATACATCACATATCATTCATCACATTCTTCTTGGCCATATCACATCACATAGCATACCCTACAAAAACAAGTTAGACGTCCTCTAATTGTTGTTTGCATGTTTTACGTGGCTGCTATGGGTTTCTAGCAAGAATGTTTCTTACCTCATAAAACCACAACGTGATATGTCAATTGCTATTTACCCTTCATAAGGACCCTTTTCATCGAATCCGATCCGACTAAAGTGGGAGAGGCGGCACCGTTAGCCACCTTATGCAACAAGTGCATGTCGATCGGTGGAACTGTCTCACGTAAGTGTACGTGTAAGGTCGGTCCGGCCGCTTCATCCCACAATGCCGCCGAATCAAGATTGGACTAGTAACGGTAAGCATATTGAACAAAATCAACGCCCACAACTACTTTGTGTTCTACTCGTGCAAAGAATCTACGCAATAGACCTAGCTCTGATACCACTGTTGGGGAACGTAGCAAAAATTCAAAATTTTCCTACGTGTCACCAAGATCTATCTAAGGAGAAACCAGCAACGAGGGGAAGGGGAGTGCATCTACATACCCTTGTAGATGCTAAGCGGAAGCGTTCAAGAGAACGGGGTTGAAGGAGTCGACTGTCGTGATCCAAATCACCGGAGATCCTAGTGTCGAGCGGACGGCACCTCCGCGTTCAACACACGTACAGCCAGTGATGTCTCCCACGCCTTGATACAGCAAGGAGAGGGAGAGGTTGAGGAAGACTCCGTCCAGCAGCAGCACAACGGCGTGGTGGTGGTGGAGGGCGTGGCAATCTGCAGGCTTCACCAAGCACCATGGAGAGGAGGAGGAGAGAGGCAGGGCTGCGCCATGGAGAGGTGAAAACTCATGTGTTGGCAGCCCTCAAGACCTCAACTATATATAGGGAGAGGGAGGGGGGTGCGCCCCCTCTAGGGTTTCCACCCCAAGGGTGCGGCAGCCCCCAATCCCATCTATGGGTGGCGGCCAAGGGGAGGAGAGGGGAAACTTGCCCCCAAGCTAGGTGGGCGCCCCTCCCAAACCCTAGGCGCTTGGGCCCTTGTGGGGGCGCACCAGCCACACCGGGCTGGCCCCTCCCACACTTGGCCCATGTAGCCCTCCGGGGCGGGTGGCCCCACTTCAGTGAACCCAGGACCCTCCCGGTGGTCCCGACGCTACCGATAAAACCCAAACTTTTCGGTGACCAAAACAGACTTCCCATATATAAATCTTTACCTCCGGACCATTCCGGAACTCCTCATGACGTCCGGGATCTCATCCGGACTCAACAACATTCGGTAACCACATACAAACTTCCTTTATAACCCTAGCGCCATCGAACCTTAAGTGTGTAGACCCTACGGGTTCGGGAACCATGCGAACATGACCGAGACGTTCTCGGCCAATAACCAACAGCGGGATCTGGATACCCATGTTGGCTCCCACATGTTCCACGATGATCTCATCGGATGAACCACGATGTCAAGGACTCAATCGATCCCGTATACAATTCCCTTTGTCTAGCGGCATTGTACTTGCCCGAGATTCGATCGTCGGTATCCCGATACCTTGTTCAATCTCGTTACCGGCAAGTCTCTTTACTCATTCCGTAACACATCATCCCGTGATCAACCCCTTGGTCACATCACATTATGATGATGTCCTACCGAGTGGGCCCAGAGATACCTCTCCGTTTACACGGAGTGACAAATCCATCTCGATTCGTGCCAACCCAATGACACTTTCGGAGATACCGTAGTGCACCTTTATAGCCACCCGATTCGTTGTGGACGTTTGGTACACCCAAAGCATTCCTTCGGTATCCGGGAGTTGCACGATCTCATGGTCTAAGGAAATGATACTTGACATTAGAAAAGCTATAGCATACGAACTAGGATCCTTGTGCTAGGCTTAGGATTGGGTCTTGTCCATCACATCATTCTCCAAATGTTGTGATCCCGTTATCAACGACATCCAATGTCCATGGTCAGGAAACCGTAACCATCTGTTGATCAACGAGCTAGTCAACTAGAGGCTTACTAGGGATATGGTGTTGTTTATGTAACCACACATGTATCTGAGTTTCCTATCAATACAATTATAGCATGGGTAATAAACGATTATCATGAACAAGGAAATATAATAATAACCAATTTATTATTGCCTCTAGGGCATATTTCCAACAATAGCCACCCTATTCATTAATGATGAGAAAACTCGCTATACTATATCCTTATAGTATTTCTGTTTTCACTAAAGGGTGATGCTAAGACATGGTTTAATTCTCTTGATCCTGGTTGTGTGCGTAGTCCCCAGGATATGATTTACTACTTCTCTGCTAAATATTTCCCCGCTCATAAGAAACAAGCTTCTTTAAGGGATATATATAATTTTGTGCAAATTGAAGAAGAGAGTCTCCCACAAGCTTGGGGGAGGCTTCTCCAATTACTTAATGCTTTACCTGATCATCCTCTCAAGAAAAATGAAATACTTGATATCTTTTATAATGGACTAACCGATGCTTCTAGAGACCACCTGGATAGTTGTGCTGGTTGTGTTTTCAGGGAAAGAACTGTCGATCAAGCGGAAATTCTATTGAATAATATGTTGACTAATGAAAACAATTGGACACTTCCGGAACCAACTCCTAAGCCAACACCGAAGAAAAGGGGTATTCTATTTCTCAGTCCTGAAGATATGCAAGAGGCAAAGAAATCCATGAAAGAAAAAGGTATAAAAGCTAAAGATGTTAAGAATTTACCTCCTGTTGAAGAAATACATGGTCTTAATTTACCGCATGTTGAAGAAACACATGGTCTTGATAACCCGACACAGGTAGTAAACGTAAATTCTCTCTATAGATATGATAAAGCTGAAATCCCTCCTACTAAGTTTGCTAGCCAATGTTTAGATGAGTTTGATAACTTTATGGTTAAGCAAGAAGATTTCAATGCTTATTTTGGTAGACAATTAAAATGCAATGCTTATATGATTGAACACTTGGGTGATTATATGTCTAGAGTTAAAGGTGAACTTAAACTCATTAGTAAACATGCTTCTATGGTTACCAGTCAAGTAGAACAAATACTTAAAGCTCAGAATGATTTGCTCAATGAATTGAATAGTAAGAATAATGACTTTGCTGTTAGAGTTGCAACTAGAGGGGGTAAAGTGACTCAGGAACCTTTGTATCCTGAGGGCCACCCTGAGAGAATTGAGCAGGATTCTTAGAGAAATAATGTTGATACACCTAGTCCTTCTAAGAGGAAGAAAAAGAAAAATGATAGGACTTTGCATGCTTCTAGTGAACATGTTGTTGACACACCTGAGAATCCTAATGATATTTCTATTTCTGATGCTGAAACACAATCTGGTAATGAACATGAACCTAGTGATAATGTTAATGATGATGTTCATGTTGATGCTCAACCTAGCAATGACAATGATGTAGAGATTGAACCAGTTATTGATCTTGATAACCCACAATCAAAGAATCAACGTTATGATAAGAGAGACTTTATTGCTAGGAAGCATGGCAAAGAAAGAGAACCATGGGTTCAGAAACCCACGCCTTTTCCTCCTAAACCATCCAAGAAAAAGGATGATGAGAATTTTGAGCGCTTTGCTGAAATGATTATACCTATCTTTTTGCGTATGCGTTTAACTGATATGCTCAAAATGAATCCTTATGCTAAGTATATGAAATAAATTGTTACAAATAAAAGAAAGATACCGGAAGATGGAATTTCCACCATGCTTGCTAATTATACTTTTAAGGGTGGAATACCAAAGAAACTTGGAGATCCAGGGGTACCAACTATACCATGCTCCATTAAAAGAAACTATGTTAGAACTGCCTTATGTGATCTTGGGGTCGGTGTTAGTGTTATGCCTCTCTCTTTATATGATAGACTTGATTTGAATAAGTTGACACCTACTGAAATATCCTTGCAAATGGCTGATAAATCAACTGTTATACATGTCGGTATTTGTGAGGATGTGCCTGTTGTGGTTGCAAACGTTACTATTTAAACAAACTTTGTTATTCTTGATATTCTCGAGGACGATAGTATGTCTATTATTCTTGGAAGACCCTTTTTGAATACTGTAGGGGCTGTTACTGATTGCAACAAAGGCAATGCCACTTTTCATGTTAATGGTAATGAGCATACGGTACACTTTCCGAGGAAACAACCTCAAGTTCATAGCATAAACTCTATTGGAAAAATTCCATCGATTATTTTTGGAGGTTTCGAATTTCCTCTTCCTACAATGAGGAAGAAATATGATATTCTTATTATAGGGGACGTGCATATCCCGTTGAGGTAACCTAGTGCTATTCAAAAATTCTTCAGTTTCATGCAATTCGGAATGAGTTTGTTAACAAGACCTGATCAACCTTGTTAGTGGATTCCTTTTGATGAGCATGAGATGGATGAAGTTAGAAAGCACAACCTTCTGTACCCTCCTTTTACTTTCTGTTATTTAGATTAAATAAAGCAAAAATAGTATTTTCTATCTGTTTTCTGAATTATCCGTGCAATAAAAAATACCCCGAAAATAGAAGTTCTCCAAATGCCCCGAAATTGAAATATGATTTTTCTGGAATATTTGAGAATATCTGGCACTGAGAACACAGCAGGGGGAGCAAGCACCTGGCAACGAGGGTCCAGGGTGCGCCCACAACCCCTGGGCGTGCGCCCCTGCCTCGTGGGCCCATGGTGGCTCCCCTCCACCTATTCCAGCCACCACACACTCCTTCCTCCCAAAAAAATCTCCAACCAGCTCAAGCACGAGTTCTAGCTCATCTTGCTACCATTTTCGATCTCCTTGCTCAAAGCTCCATTCACAAAACTGCTTTGGGGATTGTTCTTTGGTATGTGACTCCTCCAATGGTCAAATTAGTTTCTGTTCTAGTGCTTTATTCATTGCAAATTTTTGCTGCCTAGGTGACCCTGTTCTTGAGCTTGCATGTCAAATTTATATGGTCCCAAGTAGTTCTAATGCATGATATAGTCTCTAGGCACTTGTGGGAGTAGTTGCTATCAATTTTGTTGAGTTTGGTTCACTTTTATTTTGAGTTACTAAAAATTTCAGACATTTTCAGAAATTGATGAAGAGATTTTTGAGGGGCTCTTCGAGCCAAAGCTCAAAGGATAAGCAGAGTGAAGAAGACAAGAGACCCAAATATAATCTCCCTCACACCGCGGAGGTTCGGCCGTGTGAATGGCCTTGTGATGATTTCTTGAGAGCAGCCGGGATTTATGATGATTTTTATGAGTTGCCTGAGAATGCAGGCCTCACCGACTTCCTCCGCGACCAACGCGAATAGTATCTCCTAATCACTAATATTTTTGTGCAAAATTTTCATTTCCATGCTAGGAGGTCACCACCTTCGGTGGATTTCTATTTATATGATGAGTATAAGGAGATGCCCCTCTATGAATTTTGTGAGATTTGCAAGTTGCCCTTTTCGGGCAGCGTAGAGGAACCACATCGTAACGATGTGGAGGGGTTTATTGATACAATTGTTTTAGAGGAAATGAGGAAGGTTTCCGATGCAAGAATTACTAGCATACATTTTCCTGTTCTACGTTACTTTGCAATATTTGCTAGTAGATGCTTAATTGGTCGCGGAAACTGTGGCAACCTTAGTGCCCCTGATATTGTTATTTTGTGCCATGCCTTGTTTCGTGATGACACATTTAGTGTGGGCGCTATTGTTGCAAAGCGGTTAAATCTTAACCGTACGAAGGGCCCCATCTTGGGAGGTATCTTCGCCTCGCGCCTCGATGCACATTTTAACATACCTATTAGGCATTATGAGAAAGAAGAAAAGTTGCTGCCTCCTGTTTTTCTAGACTATAAGAGTATGGTAGCACATGATTTTATTGTTAAGAATAAGGAAAAGATGCTTAAGTACAAGCTGATATTTGATAAAAATCACCCTAAGACTATTACTTTGCCTGCTCCTTCCTTGTTTGACTTATCTGCAGGAAAGTACCTTGTTCCACCGGAGGCCATTCACGCCTACCGAAACCTGACACCAGCTACAGAGCCAGAGCCGGAACCACGATTTGATCCTTCACGACAGTCTGTTTACCAGTGGGATCCGGAGGAGATGGCCAACCAGTGGCAACCCGAGGCTTCTTCTCAGTACGACCCCAACTACAACTTTCACTACAAAAAAAAATACACTTTCGTGATGATACGTGTTTGTAACAGTAGGTCGTGTCTTTTATCATGCATGTACATCCATGACAAATTTATGACAGAATCAAGATAGTCATACCTGTGTTGTCGTAGAAGTGTTCCATGGCATTACCAAAATTATCATCACGGAAGTGTCCAGTTCCATGACGATAAATCGCGCGTCACAGAAGTGCTTTCGTCAAGGGTGACCGACACATGGCATCCACCGTAACGGAACGCCGTTAAGCTATCGGGTCGGATTTTGGATCCGATAACCCGTTAACAGCCACGACCAATGTCGATTTTCCACATGTAAAATTCTCATTGGCTGACGGATCCACACGTCGACTCGCGTTAACTGTGTGTCACTCATCCAACGGTCGAGATGGGCCTATGATATGTTGACACGTGGACCGGCCCAACAGTGGCCCACAAAGTTTAAATGGGTCGGCCCAACCGAAGGCCCATAAGATTTAACAGACCATAATGGGCCGGCCCCAACTAAAGGCCCACAAAATTTAGCGAACCATAATGGGCCGGCCAGCTAAAGTCCCACAAGATTTTACAGACCATAATGGGCCGACCCAGCTAAAGGCCCACAAGATTTTGCAGACCACAATGGGCCGGCCCATCTAAAGGCCCACAAAATTCTGCAGACCATAATGGGCCGGCCCAGCTAAAGGCCCAACATTCTCTGTCAAATTGGCCCATCAACGGTCTGTCCTAAACTTGTCATCAACGCGGCCCATGGTCACTCCTGGCCCGTTAACAGTCCGCTATGTAATTGGGCCGAATCACGGCCCAGTGTATTTCCGGCCTGTTAAAGGTCCGGCTTCATTTGGGCCCATTTACAGGCCATCAAAACTTTTGGCCCATAAACGAGTGTGAAGGATTTGTGTCATATTCGGCCATGTCTGACATTCGGCCTGTTAGAGGCCCACTATAGATTTGGGCCACTAATACGTCTCCAACGTATCTATAATTTTTTATTGTTCCATGCTATTATATTACCCCTTTTGGATGTTTATGGGCTTTATTTTGCACATTTATATCATTTTTGGGACTAACCTACTAACCGGAGGCCCAACCCATATTGTTGTTTTATTGCCTGTTTCAGTATTTCAAAGAAAAGGAATATCAAATGGAGTCCAAACGGAATGAAACCTTCGGCAGCGTGATTTTTTGGAAGAATATGATCCTGGAGACTTGGAGTTCACGTCAGAAGATCCTCAAGGACTCCACGAGATAGGAGGGCGCCCCCCCTACTGGGCGCGCTCCCCTGTCTCGTGGGCCCCTCGAGCACCTCCCAACCGACTTCTTTCGTCTATATAAGCCTACGTACCCTAAAAACATCGAATATCAAGATAGATCGGGAGTTCCACCGCCGCAAGCCTCTGTAGCCACCAAAAACCTCTTGGGAGTCTGTTCCGGCACCCTGTCGGAGGGGGAACCCATCACCGGTGGCCATCTTCATCATCCCGGCACTATCCATGACGAGGAGGGAGTAGTTCACCCTCGGGGCTGAGGGTATGTACCAGTAGCTATGTGTTTGATCTCTCTCTCTCTCATGTT
Source organism: Aegilops longissima (assembly GCA_021605205.1). NCBI lineage: Eukaryota > Viridiplantae > Streptophyta > Magnoliopsida > Poales > Poaceae > Aegilops > Aegilops longissima. Next base: position 80,515,059 of record CM038676.1, on the reverse strand, counting down.
CTCTCTATGGCACGATCTTGATGTATCGCGAGCTTTGTTATTATAGTTGGATCTTATGATGTTTCTCCCCCTCTACTCTATTGTGATGAATTGAGTTTCCCTCTTGAAGTAATCTTATCGGATTGAGTCTTTATTTGAGAACACTTGATGTATGTCTTGCCGTGTTTATCTGTGGTGACAATGGAATATCACGTGCCACTTGATGTATGTTTTGGTGATCAACTTGCGGGTTCCGCCCATGAACCTATGCATAGGGGTTGGCACACGTTTTCTTGACTCTCTGGTAGAAACTTTGGGGCACTCTTTGAAGTACTTTGTGTTGGTTGAATAGATGAATCTGAGATTGTGTGATGCATATCGTATAATCATGCCCACGGATACTTGAGGTGACAATGGAGTATCTAGGTGACATTAGGGTTTTGGTTGATTTGTGTCTTAAGGTGTTATTCTAGTACGAGCTCTTTAGTAAATCGATCTGAAAGAATAACTTTGAGGTGGTTTCGTACCCTACCATAATCTCTATGTTTGTTCTCCGCTATTAGTGGCTTTTGAGTGACTCTTTGTTGCATGTTGAGGGATTGTTATATGATCTATCTATGTTATTATTATTGAGAGAACTTGCACTAGTGAAAGTATGAACCCTATGCCTTGTTTCCTATCATTGCAATACCGTTTACGCTCACTTTTATCATTAGTTACCTTGTTGTTTTTATTATTTCAGATTACAAAAACCTTTATCTACCATCCATATTGCACTTGTATCACCATCTCTTCGCCGAACTAGTGCACCTATACAATTTACCATTGTATTGGGTGTGTTGGGGACACAAGAGACTCTTTGTTATTTGGTTGCAGGGTTGTTTGAGAGAGACCATCTTCATCCTACGCCTCCCACGGATTGATAAACCTTAGGTCATCCACTTGAGGGAAATTTGCTACTGTCCTACAAACCTCTACACTTGGAGGCCCAACAACGTCTACAAGAAGAAGGTTGCATAGTAGACATCAGGGAGTTCCCCTGTTTGGAAGAAACGGACGGTGTGCTGCGCCCATGCCGGAGCCTGGGGCTCGACGGCAAGGACTAAAGGCTCATCTTCGGCCATAGGGGCAGCTGCATCTACGGTCAGGGCTTGGGGCCCTGCCGGAGGTTGCTGCTCCCCGGCAAGCTTGGGGTACCCGGCAACTTCCTTGCCGGCGGCTCCTGGGAACTCAGCGGGAAAGTACTTGTCGGGGCCTGCCTTCCTTCGCTTGTTCTGTCCTACTGATGGCTCAACGGATGGCTGGGTTAATTGAAGCACAAAGGTACCTGGTTCCACGGGCAACTTGAGGGCAGCGTGTTTCAACAAGTCGTCGGCAATGTTGTTCTCTGCTCGGGGAACATGCTCTGCTTGTAGACCGTCAAAACGCTCCTCCAACTTCCTCACTTCATCCACATAGGCCTCCATCCACGGGCTCTGGTAATCCTTGTTAACTTGCTTGACGACAAGCTGCGAATCACCCCTGATGATGAGCTTCCTGATTCCAAGGTCTGCCGTGATCTTGAGACTAGCAAGCAATCCCTCGTACTCTACAGTGTTGTTCATTGATTTTTCTTGGGGAAAGTGCATCTGGACTACGTACTTGAGGTGCTCTCCGGTGGGTGCGACGAGTAGCACGCCGGCACCAGCACCTTGCAGCGAGAAAGCTCCATCAAAGTACATAATCCAATCACGGCTCGTCTCCTTGCCGGGAAGGGTGGTCTCTTGAATCTCTTCGTCGGGCATTGAGGTCCATTCTGCTATGAACTCTGCCAAGGCTCGACTCTTGATTTTTGAAGTACTTTCAAACTTGAGGCCAAAGCTAGACAGTTCCAACGCCCACTCCACATCCTCCCGGTTGCATCCGGGTTGTGCAAGATTCGTTGCAAAGGGAGGCGGGTGACGACGGTGATCTCATGCGCTTGAAAATAGTGACGCAACTTTCTCGAGGCCATAAGGAGGCCGAAAAGTAGCTTCTGTATACCAGAATATCTTGATCTAGCCCCCTGCAAGAGGGAACTGACAAAATAAACCGGGTGCTGCATCACCTTCTTCTTCTGTTCGACTTCGCCCACTTGCGCAGACTCTGTCTTGCCGGGACCGGGCTTTGCCGGGGGTTCCGCCTTGCCGGCATCAGACCCTGCCGAGGAGAGCTCTGGACCATCATCCGACGGCTTCGCTGCTGCCGCTGCTTCTTCCTCAAATTCTCTCTGTGCCACTAGCGCAACACTGACCACTTGATTCGTTGCCGCTAGATATAGCAGCAACGGCTCTTGCGGTTTAGGCGCGACTAGTATTGGCGTGGAGGAGAGGTACCTCTTCAAATCTAGCAGCACTGCCTCTGCCTCCGAAGTCCATTTCATTGGACCCGCCTTTTTCAAAACTTTGAAAAAGGGGAGGGCGCGCTCAGCAGATTTGGAGATGAACCTACTTCAGGCAGCAACGCAGCCGGCGAGCCTAGGGACGTCCTTGACTCGTCTTGGCGCCTCAATCTGCTCAATCGCTTTGATCTTGTTGGGATTCGCTTTGATTCCGCCTTGAGACACAAAGAACCCAAGAAGTTTGCCGAATGGGATGCCGAACACGCACTTCTCTGGGTTGAGCTTGAGGTTGGTCTTGCGCAGGTTTGCAAATGTTTCCTGCAGATCCTACACGAGCGTGGCCTTGTCCTTGGTTTTGACCACTATATCATCCATATAAGCTTCCATATTCCTATGCAGCTGGGGCTCAAAACCAATTTAGACTGCTCGGTCAAATGTCAAACCAATGGTTTTCAACCCGAAAGGCATCCGTACAAAACAGTACGTACCACATGGGGTGATGAACGCAGTCTTTTCTTCGTCTTCCTTCATCATGAAGATCTGGTGGTATCCTGAGTAGGCGTCGTGGAATGAGAGCAGGTCACACCCGGCAGTGGAGTCCACTATCTGGTCAATGCGTGGCAGAGGGAAAGGATCCTTTGGACATGCTTTATTGATATATGTATAGTCAATACACAGCCTCCATTTCCCATTTGCCTTACACACTACCACTAGATTGGCCAACCACGTGGGGTGGAGCACTCCTCTGACCAAGCCTGCCACTTCCAACTTCCTGATCTCCTCGATGATGAACTCTTGTCGCTCCAAAGCTTGCTTCCTGACCTTCTTCTTGACGGGCCGCGCATGGGGACAGATAGCAAGGTGGTGCTCAATCACCTCCCTGAGAACGCCGGGGATGTCGGATGCTTGCCATGCAAACACGTCGACATTCGCCCGCAGGAAGGCGACGAGCGCACTTTCCTATTTGCTGTCAAGGGTGGAGCTTACGGTAAAAGCTCCACCCATGCCATCCTCCCTGATGGGCACCTTCTTGGTTTCTGGTGGGGCCGCCTTGGACCTCTTGCTCCCGCTAGCGGAGCTCTCTGGCACGTCCCCAATGGGAACGCGGTGCTCCAAAGAGGCGCGTTTGCCGGAGGGGGTACAGGAGTCCTTGCCGGGGTCAGAAGTCTTGCTGGAAGGGGCCTTGCCGGTTTTCTTCTCTCTCGAGGTCTCAGCGGTAGGAGCAAGTGCCTTGGCGGCAGCTGCTACAACTGCCTCCCGGTAGAGTTGGTCGGCGCAAATGAGCGCATCTTTCTTGTCGGAGGGGACGGTGATGATGCTCATTGGCCCGGGCATCTTCAACGTGTTGTAGGCGTAATGTGATGCTGCCATAACATTGCCAGCGCTGGGCGGTCGAGGATCCCATTATAGGGCAAAGGGATCTTGGCAACATCAAAAACAATCTTCTCCGTCCTATGGTTCAGCTCGCCCCCAAATGTAACGGGCAACATGATCTTACCCTTCGGCTGACTCCTCCCCGGGTTGACCCCTTGAAACGTGCCCGTCTCCTCGAGATCTCCATCAAGGATTTGCAGCCTCTTGATCACAGCGGGCGAGATCAAGTTCAGACCGGCCCCACCATCGACTAGCACTTTTGTCACCTTGAGGTTGCGTATTGTTGGCGAAACCAACAACGGCAAACACCCGACCGCCGTTGTGTGATCAGGGTGATCCTCGGTGTAAAAAATGTTAGGCGTGCTGGACCACTTCAGTGGCCTCTGGGCGTCGAATGATGGCTCCGCCGCAGTGACGTCACGCGCCCACTGTTTCAGTTGGCGGTGAGAGGTTTGCAACGAGGCACCACCGTCGACGCACATGGCCTCCGTAGCTTTCTGGAACTAGTGCTCGCTGGACTCGTCGTCCTCATCGTGATCATCGACCCTTCTTTGCCGGGGCGACGGTGTCTTCGTCTGTGGAGTCGGTTTCCGCGCCGGCATCTTCGCCGGGGTACTTCCTCCCTTCTTCAACCCGAGCACATCTATCGGCTAGAACATAAAGCTCGGCTACATCCCTAACCTTGTTCATCGCCAGCTGCTCACGCATCTTGCGGTTGCGCACATTCTGATGGAATGCACTGATGACGGCGGCGGGATGAACATCTGGGATGTTGTACTGCACACGTCTGAACCTTTGTATGTACTTGCGCAGGGTTTCGCCGTCCTTCTAGGGGATGACATGCAAATCACTTGCCTGGCCAGGAGCTTGGTGGCCCCCGGTAAAGGCGCCAACAAACTTGTGGCATAGATCCGACCAAGAAGAAATGGAATCCCCTGGCAGGTGCATCAACCATGACATGACGTTGGGCTTAGGTGCCAACGGGAAGTAGTTGGCAAGCACCTTGTCGTCGCGAGCCCCGGCGGATTGCATCGCGATAGTGTAGATGCTGAGGAACTCCGACGGGTGAGTCTTGCCGTTGTACTTTTCTCTGACCTCAGGCTTGAATGTGCGGTGGGTGGGCCACTGGAATTGCCACAGCTCACAGGTAAAGGCTGGACAACCCACCTTGTAAGGTAATTCACCAGAACCCCCCGGCGCTGGGCAGCCCATAGTGGGCCCTGCACGCCTATCTGACTGATGGCGCGCTTCCCGCCGCCGCTCGATAGTGGTCCAAGCGTCTTCCTGGGCTCGCTCCCGAAGTACTTGACATTGTCGCAGCGGGCTCACGGGTCGGACGACGCTGTGGAAACGTTGTCACAGGCGTCGGCCCAACGAGCCGGCGGCTGCTGTTGCTGGCATGGGGGAGGAGAGTGCAACGTGGTCGCAGCAGCTCCGGTCCTTCCACCACTGGCATGCGCCGGCTCGACAGAGTGCCGGCACGAGGGTCCCGCTGGTCGCGGTTCATCTTTATTGGCGAAGCTGATGAGGCTCCGGATGGTGGCTCTCCACTCGTCGAGCTTCTCCGCAGCAGGAGGAAAGTCGAGGAGCAGTTGCACGCGCGCCAACTCTTCTGCAGGCGTGGGTGGCGGCGAAAGCTGCATGGACCATGACGCGCTCTGACTTCTAACCACGTTAGAAGGAGCTCTATCACGGTCTCATGGTCGCGCGACGTTTTCCCTGGCGTCTGGGCGCGCATGTTGGCCCGGTGCATCTTGAGAGTGACGTAAAGGGATCTTCCCGCGGCGGCGCCCGGGGGCACCGATGTCGCGGCGTTGCTCGTCATGCGCGTCCTGGGAAGACCGCGGCACGGGCGCCGGCTAGGGCGTCCTGGAGGTTGCGCGCCGCCCGTGGGCAGCACGGCCCCGCCCCTAGACCCAGCGGAGTGCGGCTCATCGTTTCGGGCACGAACGAGGCCGCTCGCCTGGCTCCGATTGCAAGGGTATCGTGGAGGCTCGCTGCCCACGCCTCCGCCACCATCCGAGGCCGCCCTGTGGCCCGCCTGCACTGGTACGGGCGGTTCGGCTCCAGACGAACCGATCGCTGTGATCCCCTTCTTCTTGGGAGCCATGGCGATGAAGAAGTCGATGCGCTAACTTCTAGACCAGATTTTCACAGCCTCAAAGCCCCTACCTGGCGCGCCAAAGATGTCGGGGAAAACGACACCTATGGGATCTCGAGGACCCCTACTACGTTTGGCGGGGGTGAAGAGCTGTGCAAAGAGCAGGTCTAGCGATTAGCGCGAGGGGATTTTCACCCAGGTTCGGGCCGCAAATGATGCGTAAAACCCTTGTCCTGCTTGTCTGTGTTTATCTTGTGTTCTTCAGTTCTTGGACTAGCTACTATGCATACCCAGTACAAAAAGTCTGAATCCTTCCACAGTACGCCCCGGGCCTCCTTTTATATGTCAAAGGGGTCGCCACAGTGGCACACAGGAGGTGGAAAGTATCTGTAGTGTACAAGTTTCTCGCCTGACACCGTAGGACAAATGCATTTAATGCGCTTCCTACCTGCCCTCTTGCTTTATCGGGGACGGGAACAGAGCTCGTCCCGTCCGTCGCTGCCTTGCCTTGCTTCGACGCGCGTCCAAACTGACGAGGCAAGCAGCGCCATCTTTGGCTGGTGGTTGTTGTCTTTGGTGCGGTGATGACAGGCCTTCACGAAGATCTGCATGCCACCACGCAGGTGCTTGACTAGTTGGCCTAGAAGTTGTATGCTGCCACGCAGGTGCTTGCCTGATTGGTGGGTTGGTTGCCGCATCGGAACGGCCGCGGGGCAGTGAAGCTTTGGTAGGTGCGGGCCTGGCCGTGGCCCCGCAGATGCCCCCGGCAAGGGTCTTGCAGGCAAGTCTCGCGGCCGCCTCGGCAAGGATCTTGCCGGGGGGGGGGGGGTCTTTGTCTTCTGATTCTTATATAGATTCGCAGGCCTTTGGTCTTGACAAAGATCTGCATGCCACCACGCAGGCGCCCCTGAGTCTTGGTTTCGACGTTGTCGATGGTGTCAGAACTCTCAGGCTCAAGGGTGGTGGCCTTGCTGGTGTTGGGCAAGTCGCCCCGGCAAGGCTCTTGCCGGGGCTATGTAGGCCGCCCCGGCAAGGGCATTGCTGGGGGAAATCCATCTTGCCCCTTTGCTCTTCATGCCTCTGGCTTGAGCAGTCTCGTACCTTTCCTTCCTCTGCCCCGCCAAGCATGGCCGTAGGTGTGGCTACTACTGCCCGTGCACAAGTAAAGGGGTACAGAAAGGCCCCTACTTTTGTACACAGACACTCGACTTGTTGCGAAAGGTTTTCGACAAGTTCAAGGAGTTGACTATGATGAGACCTTCTCACCCATAGCGATGCTTAAGTCTTTCCGAATCATGTTAGCAATTGACGCATTTTATGATTATGAAATCTGGCAAATGGACGTCAAAACTGCATTCCTTAATGGATTTCTTAAAGAAGTGTTGTATATGATGCAACCAGAAGGTTTTGTCGATCTTAAAGGTGCTAACAAAGTGTGCAAGCTCCAGCGATCCATTTATGGACTGGTGCAAGCATCTCAGAGTTGGACTATACGCTTTGATGAGGTGATCAAAGCATATGGTTTTATACAGACTTTCGGAGAAGCCTGTATTTACAAGAAAGTGAGTGGGAGCCAATATGAGCATCCAGGTTCCGCTGTTGGTTATTGACCGGAGAGGTGTCCCGGGCATGTCTACATAGTTCTCAAACCCGTAGGGTCCGTACGCTTAATGTTCGATGACGATTTTGTATTATATGAGTTATGTGATTTGCTGACTGAATGTTGTTCAGAGTCCTGAATGAGATCACGGACATAACGAGGAGTCTCGAAATGGTCGAGAGGTAAAGATTGATATATAGGATGATAGTATTCGGACACCGGAAGTGTTCCGAGTTGTATCGGGTACATATCAGAGTACCGGGGGGGGGGGGTTACCGGAACCCCCCGGGGGAAGATATGGGCCATAGGAGGGGAGCACACCAGCCCACAAGGGGTGGCGCCCCCCTTATGGTAGGAGGCCGAATAGGAGAAGGAGGTGGGGGTTCGGCTCCCCTTTCCTTCCTCCTTCCCTCTTTTCCCCCTCCGGTAAAAGGAAAGGGGGGGGGGACGAATTGGACTAGGCGTTCCTCCTACTTGGGCGCGCCCTAGGCTGCCTCTCTCCCCTCCCTCCTTTATATACGTGGGGAGGAGGCGCCTAGAACACACACCAACCATTGTTAGCCGTGTATGGCGCCCCCCTCCACAGTTTACGCCTCCGGTCATATTCACATAGTGCTTAGGCGAAGCCCTGCGCGGATCACTTCACCATCACCGTCACCACGACGTCGTGCTGACGGAACTCTCCCTCGACACTTTGCTGGATCAAGAGTTCGAGGGATGTCATCGAGCTGAACGTGTGCAGAACTCGAAGGTGCCGTACGTTCGGTGCTTGATCAGTCGGAATGAGAAGAAGTTCGACTACATCAACCACGTTGTCAAACGCTTCTGCTTTCGGTCTACAAGGGTATGTGGACACACTCTCCCCCTCTTGTTGCTATGCATCTCCTAGATAGATCTTGCGTGAGTGTAGCAATTTTTTTCAAATTGCATGGTAGATTTCCCAACAGATAGGTCAGGACCAATAGATATAAAGTTCTCTCCTCGAGCCGGTCTTGCTACTAATTGCACACATATGTGATAAATTTGTTCTTGAAGGACCATGGTTGCTCGCAATCTACAAAAACCGTTAGAACACAAAATAATTCAAAACTCAAGGCAAAGCCCAAAAGCGCCTAGCTCCCTGGCAACAGCGCGAGAAAAAGCTTGATGGCCTGCAAGTGCACATGGTTTAGTTGTATCCTTTTTGAAGTAAGAGTATCGATCCCACAGAGAGCACATGATTCAAACTTTTGCCTCTTTTAGTGAATCATGTATTTTTGTGCCTGCAGATAATTGTAAACTTAAAGCAAAGTGAAGGCGGTAATAAATTATGATTGAGTAGTGAAACGAACTTTAAAGTAAATAACATAAAAGTAAATAGAGAACAATGACTAGAGTGACTGGTGAAACAACAGAGTAGTAAGGCGTTTTCAAGGAGTCCAGAATCCCCATTGGTATGTTCCTAACGCATCTATGCATGGGCATAGTATGAGATGGATACTTGAGCCACTGTTGACGATTGTGTTGGGCGGAGCGGGTACAATACATGTTCTACTCGAAGTAGATTGTCACGCACGACACCATCATAGTCTCCCCCATAGGGTTACAACTCATGATAATTGAGGGTTTACCCCGTGGACGCGACCTTTTTAAGGGTTCCCCATAATTCCCCTGTCAATTGCAATTGTTAGAAGCAAAAGACTTTTACTGTCACCTCGAATTACCTTCACATCCTAGCCCTTTACAAAAAAGTATACTTCGTGGGCATAAAGCATAAATGTTGAGTGGGGCCTCTTCACAACATTCACAAAGTTATTAAACTAAGCATTCAGCAGGGAATCTCATATCCAAAATAACATTTCAGGTCCTACACATACCAAGGTTCATCTATATCTCTGATGATTCGCGTTTTGAGTTGCCTCCCTGCAGCTGCGGGTTCAGGTAATCATCTCCATCCAACCACGGACGCGCTCCAAACCCCTCAATCTAACACAGCCTGAATCCTGATGCGATGGCCTTAGCCACCACCGCCGCCCCGCCGGCGATAGCAGCGGCCACCTCGACGTCGTTCCCGTCTCTCCTCCAACACCACTCACCCGGCAGCCGCCGAACGGTCACAGCCCTAGCCTTCACGCGGCGCTTCCGCAGCAAAAACCCTAGCCCCTTTCGCTCCGGCAGCAAGGCCGCCGCCCCGACCCCGGCCCTCGCCCCCGCCCCCGAAGACAACTTCGGCGGCCTCGAGGGAGAGCTCTGGCGCCTCCGCCGCCGCGCGGAGCTGCGCTTCCAGCGCCTCGCCGCGGAGGCCGACGAGGCATACAGCGACCTCCGCTACTGCGTCCGCGTCGTCGGCGGGGACCGCTTGGTGCTGACCTTCCGCCGCTCGTCGCTGCGCTTCGCCGCATTCGCCCTTCTCTGGTCCCTTGCTCTCTCCGCCGCGGCCTGGGCGTCGCTGGGGCTGGCCTTGCGGGCTTGGCGCCAGCTATGGGGGCGGGGCTGGTGGGAACGACAGGAAGGCGCAGCTGTGGTGACGAAGAGGGACCGGAGCATGGGTGGGAAGGAGGTGGTGGTGGCTGTATCGTCTCCTGTGCTACCTCCGGTCAGCCACGTCAAGGAGCCCGCAAGGAAGGTCAGGAAGAAGGAACCACAGGGAAGGCTCCCGGAGTGGTGGCCGGAGATAGAAACCGAGTTGGTGGAACTGGGGCAAGAAGCGGAGAAGTGGGCGATATTGGCCAATAGATTGGTCCGAGGTGAATGCCTGTATATATCTCAAACTATCTTGTTCTGTTTCTACTTCAAATATGGAGTCAATAGGAATACTGCACATAACCAGATTGCATATAGAACAAATATATCAATCGGGAAATAGGATAATATGAGCTTTCTAGGTTCATTTATTCTTGTCGGAACTCAGAAATATTAGTGTAGTATCATTTTGAATGCCTGGCGAACAATAGTAGAACTGTGCTAGTAGCACTGTTTTATTTGTTCTCAGCATTTCTTTCACTAATAGGCAAAACCAACTTTTGTTCTTGAGTCTAGATGGATGCAGATTTTTTCTACTATCACTGCCATGTGTGAGATTTGGCTGAATTTTGGTTTGACCCAGTAGCATATAGTATCCCAAAAAGAGAAGGAGTAACATCCTTACAAATTAAACCCAAACATTTGAATGGTGTCTGGCCTCAGTCTTAGTTTCTTGGTATTGATTAGCACATGTAACTTGTGTGTCTTCATTGTGGTGGTCCAAACTCCAAATACGGATCCTTGAGGTCTAGGTTGCTCATGGAAGATCAAATTACCTCTTATTATTGTTGCCACTTTCCTTCACATAACATGAGGTGATGCAAAGTACTAGATAACTAATAGTCTAATAGTGTTACCCTTTTTCATTGGCAGGTAATGTAGGCCATCTTATCATACTCGTGAGAACTTCCATGCTGCTTCATTTATCAAAACCTTAAATCTTTCCATGTTCCAGCAATCGTTGACAATAGGGTTGCGGGGAGGGATTACAGATATGATGATGCAGTTCAAGTTAGTCTTCGTACCTTTAACATTATGATGTTATAATTTATTTATTTTTGCAAATTTGTATCACCTCCTTTCCTTGAATTTGAGAAGTGCTGGCATGCTCTTCTTGCTATATAACCTTCTGTAGAGGCAGTTATGTTTTTTTTTCCATGGAAGTATGTCGACACACAAATTCGCAATCTGATAGAACGACATGGTCCTCTAGATTACGTACTTACCGTTTAATACTGCAATATCCCTATGGATTTAACCATTTCTATTGGATTGTTTTGTTAACATCTACCTCTTTCTAGATCTTGGTCTCTGTTTGGCCGAGCTCCGGCTTCACTGAAAAGCTAGCTATGGAACAATCTAGTTTTACTATTTTGGTAGAAGTAAGGAGACGTGCAGCTGGCCAGAGGTTGCTTGCTCCAGCTTAAAAAAAATGCACATTAAGCTTTTCTGGCTCTGGCTTAAGCATTGGTGGAACTTGGAGAGTTGTACTAACCGGCTCCAGCTTGTTCCCAGAAGCTAGAAGCCAGGAGCTGCAGCCTGGCATAGTCACATAATTGCACAAAATAATATTTTCTTGTTGGGCACCTTACACATAGAATTTTAATTCTGATATTTTATTCCCTACTGTAATTTTGATTTTGAAGCCGCATCACTAACTGTGAACTAAAAGCAATCTGTATGCGACTGAAGTAATATTGATTAGAAATTCATCACAACCCTGCTTCCTTGTATGGATTTAGGACTTGACGGCACGTGTGTTGGTCACCACATTGATTTGTTTACATAAATTAGCCTAATTATTCTAGTAATGTCCTTTATAGGCATGATTCTTACATATCTTATTGGAAATATCATTATGTAATGATTTAAGATTTACTTTGTGTTGAATAAATCTCCCAATCTTCGGAGCACCAGAAATATTGTAGGAATATTAACAGTTTGTCAAACATGCCATCTTGCTGTTCCTTAACTATTCCTTGTTTTTTAATGCAGCTAAGGCAGTTATGCAAGATATCAGGAGTAAAGGTCTCATTTGACACAGAAAATGCACGCGATTCTTTCTATAGGGCAACAACAGGCTTTGTTCTGGACGATTGCAGCAGGTGTGTTCTGTTGCAGGACAACATTTTTTGTGTATTTCACGTCACATTCAGCTCTTCATGGCAACTATCTACTGTAAAGAAATTGTTGTATTATTTTAATTTTATTGCTTATTTGGTACGCATGTTCCTGATATTTTATTCTTACTAAAGGACAGCAGAAGACATGGGGACAGCACAAATCAATGGAGAGAATCCAAGAGATTTTCTTGCTGGTCTTTCTATGAATATTGGGTTGGACAAGTTCCGTGCTGCCACACTTGTTTGTGCATCAGTTGCTGCTCGCACTCGTGCGTGTCTCTTGCAATGCTGGGTATGGATTTTTTTTTAGGATTTTAGACTTGTTTATGATCTTGCATATGTATCAATCATGTTGATTCTATGTGTCATTGTCCGCAGGCTCTAGAGATTCAGGGAAAACGAGCGGAGGCATTGGATGAGCTTGTAAAAATCTGTAGAATTCATCGTGTATTCCCTCCAGAAGAAAATTCTGTATGTTTTTGTTTTTGAGCTTGGCAATTTCTTTCTCAGTGTTACTGTTCTCTTTTGTGATCCATTTTCATCCTTTAGTTTCTCAAGAGTTGCAAACTTGTGATTCCCTCGAGCAACAGTGTGTTGTGCAAGTGCATACGGCCATACGTTGTCCTATATGATTTATTTATGTTTTCACAGCGTGTGAATCCAAGGGAGACAACTGTATTAAAACTCTTAGACCAAGTTAAACTTTTGAGCTAAGGGAAGAAAGACGAGTTGGGTTGCTATGGTTTTCCATGGTTTATCCCACTTGGGGGCTGGCTGTAGTGTGAATACTAGGTGATTGCATGTCTGTAGCAACGAAGACTAGGTTTCTTGTACATAATACTGTGGCATGCTGCTATTTCCATCGGTAATATTTAGCTTAGACTACCTGAGTTGTCTCACTCTATGGCTATGCATGCAAATAACTTAAACTTAAAAAACCTAGGGGATATTCTTCGGGCATTGTTCAATGTTATTGCGTATATATCCTCCTATTGGTGAGAAAAAAACATGATCATGCAAGCTCTTTTTTTTTGTCTCTTGCAGGCAGAAATGGAAATGGTCGCTGGTGGACTTAAAAAGAATTTGGAAGTTGCAGAGAGGGTTCACCTTCTCTCTCTATACAGGAGCGCATGTACTACCGGTGTCAAAACCGCTGCAGAAGCTCTTGGCCTGGTAAGGAGTTGCCAATGACCTGTGATCTACTCCCTCCGTGCCACAATATAGGACGGTTTTACAAGCTAACAAAGCTTGCAAAAACATCTTATATTGTGGGATGGAGGGAGTACTTTGCAACATTAAAATGTGTATGTTGTGTTGTTGTTCGTGAAAATTGCACACCTAAATACTAAGTCAGTTTATCTTAGTCTGTTTTAAGGAAACCAGAGTTCCCAAGATGTGCGAGATTATTCCGATGAAAATGACATCCTAGAAACGTGAGCACAGAACCCAGTTTTCCTTCACAACAATATAAGAGACATGCTCCTCAATTTTAACTTAGTATGGTATACTTCTAGGATTCGTGTATGGACCTGGGTATGTATGCGAACAAGGTCTCCGCATCAAACATCTTTAGATGATTTTTTTTGGAAACCAACATCTTTAGATGAATTGAACCAGAACAAAATTACTGGATATGATTCTGAAGGCTTTGGCTTTCTGGAAGCACTTAACCTTTTCCACTTTTTTTTAGAGAAAACGCGAAAGACTTTGCGTTTCATTTCATTGAACAGGAAGAGAACAACAGTACAGGTACAACCTCCCAGAACAACAGTACAGGTACAACCTCCCAGGAGGAGGGACGCGCATACACACCACCGTCCTCACCGAACAAGCAGGTATGGGTGCCACCAACTACAGACCGCAACGACGAAAGGTCTCGCGTTGTCCAGCCTCCAACCATAAATGCCGAGGTAGCTAGACTCAGGGCCTCAAGGTCGCGTCACAGCCGTTGCCAGGCGCCTCCGAAGAAGACCACATCTCTAGGGCTGTGCGGGCCAACGTACCTTCCGCCCATATGTGCCTAGGAGTCAGCAGGTGGATGGCAGGGCCCAGCCAGAACTAGTGAAGCAATCTTTTTGGACATGCCGGCGCCGGCGTACATGGCGCCCCGGACGCCCACGCTCTATGCTGCAGCCCACATCACAGCATCACATTGCCAGCAGGTCTCGCCGGAAAGACCGGGGAGGCCACCATCTCCAGCTGCATAACCTTTTCCACTTGAGTCATCCTAAAAGTAAATAGTAAAAGATGAGCACGTTTACACTAAAAAAAGGACTTACATTTTCTTCCAAACCCTGGACGCCACCCAAGGTCTCCTTGGTCATCCTCTCTCGTACGGCAGCCTTGTCAGCGGCCAGAGGAGTGGTGACCCGTCCCTTCCTTTTTTCTTGGTTCTAGTAGGTCCATGTTCCCCTTAGGTTTTGGTTCCCTCGTCGCATCTGCGAGGAGGTGATGGCGCTGGGCATTGGAATAAGGTTTCTCCAGTGTCCCTCTACCAGACTACCTTGACGACGTCTGATCCGCCATCAGCAAAAGGTCTGTGAGGGTATGGCAAGGGCGTTTCTTACTGCTGGTTCAGTGAAAAATTTCAGCTCCAGCTGGCGGTGTAAAGTCGAAGGAAGAAGACGACCTATATGGTTTTTTTATGTAGTTTTAACTTTTACTGGTCATTTTGTGTCTTCTCGTTTTTCCATTGTACTAGCTACTGTTTTCCTTGATACTTATCAGATATAAGATGCCCTTTGGGTGTCTTATCTAAAAAGGAAGTGTAGGAGGAAATTTTCTATGGAAATTTTCGATGGTTGATACTCCCTCCGTTTCAAAATAGATGACCCAACTTTGTACTAACTTTGTACAAAGTTGGGTCATCTATTTTGGAACGGAGGGAGTAGGAATGGCAACTTTGTTAAGCTTTAGCCAGAATGGCATTCTTAGATTGATATACTTCGGTTTTCTAATGGTATTGTCTTCCTGCCTTGCAGAGCTCACCGGATCAATGAGAACACGTGCCGTAGAAGGGTCCATTATTTTTGTAGTTCCAGCTCGGCGTTGTCATGCCTCAGTAACGGCTGAAATATTCACAATCGAAGCCATTGGCATCCTCGGTTTTATGAAGTTGCAGAATGTGAGCGATGTTTAATTCGAGGAATTAACATGGGGCATAATACATTAACATGGGGCATAATACGTCATAAATTTTCCTAGCAGCACAAAAGGTCTAAAGCATTCCAAACAAGACGGTATAAGGCAGTACATATGAACACCGTACCTTGTGCATAGTTCGGCCAACACATCCAAAACAGGTTCTCTTGTAAGACATACACATAGTTTTGCTGGTGTCGGTGAACAATGGCAGCAGTGGCTCATCGATGTAGTCGTGAAGGATGCAGTTGTAGAGCAGGACAGTGTAGTGGAGATAGACAGTTCAGGATAGTGGTATGTACGTATTTACTTGGTCCGAAAAACCTTATTGCCATCATTTGTGTCTGAAGGCTTGGAGATCATCGTGGAGATCATCGCTTCTCTTCTACTCGGTGCATTTCTGAGAAGAAGAGTCGGCTATGGTTTGGATGGCCAAGTACTCCTACTGTTTGTGGGTCTGATCGTCTGAGAATGGATGGAGCAAGAGAAAACGATGTGACAGTTATTGTGAAGGTAGGCAATGCCGCAAGTGGTCACGTAGTTGTGTTCTCTAAAAGAAATATTATTACCATGTTTTTATGATTGAAGTGGAAGGACGAAATCTTATTGCTGGGTTCTCGTGATTGCAAGGGATAAGGACACGAGAAAAAAAAGTATATATATCCTTTCTTCCAATCTTATCAATAGTCGATGGCAAAGGCACTCTAAAAAAAACGCATTAGACCCTACGTATATATGGACGGAGGTAGTAAAGTAAATCGCTTACTTGTCTATGAACTAACAAATCCGGTGGATTATGGGACCCACATTTGGTATGTCGCCTGATATCTTTTTTTTTGTTTTGCGGAAAGCCTGATATCTTTTGTGTAAGTCAATTTTTTGGGTCGGTCTCCTTGAGCTATTCCTCCTGCAGTGTCCCACTCCGCTCGCCGCCCCATCCCAACCTTGGGTGAGGACATTGTCAATCCACACAAGCCGCATCGTCTCCGACTCCAGCATGTTCCTGACTCGCCTTAGAGCTCTGCCTCGCCTACTCTTTCTTCTCCCATTAAATCGACTTACCTTAACTGCAAATTCAGGCAACTTACAAATTGCTGTTGCGATGATGCATGCAACACACACAAGCTTCACATATCTCAAGCGGAACACACAATATTACTCCCTCTCTCTCAGTTTACAGGGCGTACGCGTACCCCTAGGTCGTCAATTTGACCAACCTAATACAACTCATATATCAAAAAAAATATATCAATATAAACTTTAGATGTTCTATCTTCAAACGGTATAATTTTTGTGTTAAATAGTTTATATTAGGGTGATAAAATTGACAACTTAGGTATACGCGTAGGACTTGTAAACTGAAACGGAGGGAGTATAAATCTCTCAACAAAGATTACACATGATCTAGAACTCTAGTACAGGAGTCTGTAATTGCCAAAAATACCCTCTGATTTACAGCAACATGTTTCTCCAACTTTAGTCTACATGGGCATGCTTGACACTCCCGTGTCTTCAAAAGAACCTGGACGTGCTTGTAGAGCGACATGGCGCCTTAAATTAGGTGAAACACACGACACTCTTCTGACAGCCATGCATGAACCGCGTTTCATCCGGTGATGTTAATAAACGGACCAAGCCGTATCGGATGGCATGCATCATGCAATGCAACGCATCGTGTCGGATGACAAATTACCGAGAGAGAAGGGAATGAGAATTGTTTGTCGATGCATGTAAGCATAACTGGGGTTCACAGAGAGCTCAGACAATACTTTCTATAATAAACAATCACGAGGACGAAGAAAATGTCTATACTTTCGGTTAGTGCAAAGTATACCTTGTACTCCACGAAGCTGTACGTAAACAAGTAGAGTATCATGTCTCTCTGACTGGGTCTCCGTTTGGAACATAAATACATGGTCGCGAACAATGTGCCTGAACTGTCACTATCTGCTTGATGTTACTCAAAATTTGCATCTGCAACGCAATCACTAGCGTAACAGATTGTGTCATTGTGTGAAGGTTACTTGTGCGATTCTTAAGCAAATTAGTGACCTAGCTATGCTCGAGATGGAAATGGGTGATCATATATAATTGGTCGATATGGAGATGGGTTGACGGACTGACCGACTGGTGTTTGTGCATGCAATCACACCGTGTAGCAGTTGGGAAAAATGGTGCCGCCGCCGCGGGTTATACCGAGTCAAGAACAAATACTAGATCGTCGTCGTGTGGCTTTAATAGCTGCTTCCATGAACTGATCTATCTAACCGCAGCAAAACTAGTACTCGTATATAGCTATTAATCAGGCGTGTTATTATATAATAGCTTCATTGGCACGCAGCACACATGAAATCTGCCCTACTCCGTACATGCATGTAACAAAGCACACGGTGTTCCTTGTTCATTCTCAATTGTTTGAATATTTCTTAAACCCCATCCATCCGGAATCACAGGTTACTTAGCCTAAAACTGGATGCGGTAGTAACTAGGAATGTGCACTTTAGTTTGATAGTCGAACTCGATCCTTTTTTGGATTATATGGAGAAAAAAGTGTAGCTCCCCCGTTCAGTAATGCAAAATGTTTGGATATTTTAATATAGACTATATGCAGACTGAAATGGGTGAACAAACATATTAACACGTGTTTTTTTCAATAAAGACATTAACACGTGTCTGTATACACCTGATTTAGGAAAAGTTAGAACATCTTATATTTGTGAACGGAGTGAGAATATATGAAGTCATGCGAGGATGAGAATAGTACGTTATCTCTCTACGTAAGTTTATAAGTGCGACCGAGTGTTCAGTAAGCTTATCTATCCTGATGACGAGAACAATTCCTGCACCGAAGAAAATGTCTTTGCTCCGGGTTGTAAATTCTGAGGAAGGTACGAGTGTGTATGCATGCAAATCTAATATGATCTCTAGCTCCGGCGCATCTCCACCGACATGCAAATATATACAGTATTTACCAGCAATATTGATGTGATGCGCGTCACTATCTGCTTAATGGTACTCAAACTTTGTATTAGCAAGACAATTAATCATCTGACACACGTCGGAGTTGTTAACAACCAAAAGTAAAGGGATGTGGGAATGAATGTTACCTGTGTATACTTCTTCAACAAAACAGAAAAGCTTTTGAGACTAATTCTTTACACGGTCTTTTTAATCGCGCTGGATGCCCGGGGGCTAAAGCCGTGCTAGTTTGAATGATCTACATGAATTGTTTATGTTTTGAGCTATGCTTCGGTACACACCCCCACCGTTTAACGTATAAAGGCATTTTGGTCATATGGTGTTTAATGTATCCCGCGCCGTATGTAGCATGCGCATACACGTAGAACAGAGCGCACGGCTCTCGCCGATACGGCCGACTCGCATCTACCCCGCGCCCCTCGCGCGAAATAAGACCCACGACCTAGCCGCGATCACGCGGCCCATTCCAACGTCGCCCCGTCCGACCGATCGCCGCCCTTCCCCGCCGATCGGCGACCATCTCAGTTTTCTCACGACCTAGCCGCGATCACGCGACCCATTCCAACGTCGCCCCGTCCAGCCGATCGCCGACCATCTCAGTTTTCTCCCCGTCTTCACCCGGGACCTGGCCACCGTGGACATTGTTGGAGTCGCCGCCGTACACGATCTGGCCTCCGTGCAGGTCGCCGCAGTGACGTGGCCTACGCTGACGCGTCGCCATCCGCAACGGCGTGATCAACCTCTCCGGGCACGTCCTCACCATCCGCAGGCAGGCTGGAGTGCACGTCCCTGAACGCCGGACATTGGGACCCGCCTGCGTCTAGGTTTTCCATGTAAGCCGTCTAATTTGTCAAAAAAAAATTGGTAGCTACAAATAATTATTTACAATCATTTGTTTGTTATGAACTATTCATTGGTATGACCGTAGTACATCTAGTTTGATTTTGAATTGATAGATACATTTTTATTTTAAATGTTGCAGTGTTGGTAGTGAGGTCATTCAATGAAGAAAGAAACTGGATTTACGGTTAGAGACGAGTGAGTGGTATGGTAGCGATAGTGTTGATCGTACGAATGAAGATGAAAGTAAAAATGATGATGATAGCAGCGACAATGAATCCTGGTCGTCGTACGATAATTTACCCGAGGAGGATTTCAAAAGAAGAAGGATGGTGCTTGTAGTGAAAACGTAAGTGACGTGTACATTCATTTGTCGGACGAAGAACCATATAGGTACTTACATGTGCATATGATTTTTTATGTGCAGGAGGATATTGACGTCCAAAACGAGGAAAATCATGGTGTGGAATCTTTCGCGGATTACATAAGTCAGGTTCGGTCCAAACTTTTAGATGTCATGCAATAATACAAATTTATTAATGACAACTTACACTTGCTTACGTGTAATATTGTAGGCTAACTTCGATGGTTGGAGCGGTGATGATAGCTATGAGCATGAGGATGCAGCTAATATGGACATTGAGGAGGCTGAAATCCAGCAACGGGCGCTGGAGACACAGTTGAAGGTTATGGGTATGACCTTTGCATCACAATGGGAGGCTTACACGTTCTACAATAACTATGCCAGAGACCGTGGATTCGGTATCAGAAAAGATAAGGTGAAACGAGGAGAAGGTCTTTCAATCACTATTCGGTATAGGTGGTACATTTGCTCGAGGGTAGGGAAACGACTGAGTAAATTTTTAACCCGGAGGGCCGTACCCGAAGGCTAAGACCTGAGATTTGTTGCGAGTGTGGCGCACATTTGGCCGTGAAGTTGGACAAAGGACATGGAGTTTGGTTCGTGGCAGCTTTTATGGATGATCACAACCATTTGTTGGCTAGAGCAGATGCGGCGGTATTTCTACGGTCACATAGAGTGATGGGAGATCACCAGATAGCTGAGATCTTGGCGATGGAAGGAGCTAGGATCAGAAAGCATATCATCGTCGACAACTTCATTAGCAGGTATGGTTCTGATACGTCTCCAACGTATCTATAATTTTTGATTGCTCCATGCTATATTATCTTCTGTTTTGGATATTATTGAGCTTTATTATTCACTTTTATATTATTTTTGGCACTAACCTATTAACCGGAGGCCCAACCCAGAATTGCTGTTTTTTGCCTATTTCAGAATTTCGCAGAAAAATAATATCAAACGGAGTCCAAACGGAATGAAACCTTCGGGAACGTGATTTTTGGAACGAACAAGATCCAGGAGACTTGGACCCTGCGTCAAGAAACAAAGGAGGAGGCCACGAGGTAGGGGGGCGCGCCTACCCCCCAGGGCGCGCCCTCCACCCTCGTGGGCCCCCTGTTGCTCCACCGACGTACTCCTTCCTCCTATATATACCTACGTACCCTCAAACGATCAGAACAGGAGCCAAAAACCTAATTCCACCACCGCAACCTTCTGTACCCACGAGATCCCATCTTGGGGCCTGTTCCGGAGCTCCGCCGGAGGGGGCATCGATCACGGAGGGCTTCTACATCAACACCATAGCCCCTCCGATGAAGTGTGAGTAGTTTACCTCAGACCTTCGGGTCCATAGTTATTAGCTAGATGGCTTCTTCTCTCTTTTTGGATCTCAATACAATGTTCTCCCCCTCTCTCGTGGAGATCTATTCGATGTAATCTTCTTTTTGCGGTGTGTTTGTAGAGATCGATGAATTGTGGGTTTATGATCAAGTTTATCTATGAACAATATTTGAATCTTCTCTGAATTCTTTTATGTATGATTGGTTATCTTTGCAAGTCTCTTCGAATTATCAGTTTGGTTTGGCCTACTAGATTGATCTTTCTTGCAATGGGAGAAGTGCTTAGCTTTGGGTTCAATCTTGCGGTGTCCTTTCCTAGTGATGAAGGGCAGCAAGGCACGATTGTATTGTTGCCATTGAGGATAACAAGATGGGTTTTTTATCATATTGCATGAATTTATCCTCTACATCATGTCATCTTGCTTAAGGCGTTACTCTGTTTTCATGAACTTAATACTCTAGATGCATGCTGGATAGCGGTCGATGAGTGGAGTAATAGTAGTAGATGCAGGCAGGAGTCGGTCTACTTGTCTCGGACGTGATGCCTATATACATGATCATACCTAGATATTCTCATAACTATGCTCAATTCTGTCAATTGCTCAACAGTAATTTGTTCACCCACCGTAGAATACTTATGCTCTTGAGAGAAGCCACTAGTGAAACCTATGGCCCCTGGGTCTATCTTCATCATATTAATCTTCCAACACTTAGTTATTTCCGTTGCTTTTACTTTGCCTTTTATTTTACTTTGCATCTTTATCACAAAAATACCAAAAATATTATCCTATCATATCTATCAGATCTCACTCTCGTAAGTGACCGTGTAGGGATTGACAACCCCTTACCGCGTTGGTTGTGAGGATTTATTTGTTTGTGTAGGTGCGAGGGACTCATGCGTAGCCTCCTCTTGGATTGATACCTTGGTTCTCAAAACTGAGGGAAATACTTACGCTACTTTGCTGCATCACCCTTTCCTCTTCAAGGGAAAACCAACGCAGTGCTCAAGAGGTAGCAAGAAGGATTTCTGGCGCCGTTACCGGGGAGGTCTACGCAAAAGTCAACATACCAAGTACCCATCACAAACCCTTATCTCCCGCATTACATTATTTGCCATTTTCCTCTCGTTTTCCTCTCCCCCACTTCACCCTTGCCATTTTATTCGCCCTCTCTTTTCCATTCGCCTCTTTTTCGCTTGCTTCTCGTTTGCTCGTGTGTTGGATTGCTTGTTTGTCATGATGGCTCTACCTAGATTTGGTGATCTTCACCTTAAAAGATTAGAAGAGATCGAAAGCAACGTCTGGAGTTTTATGGTTTTACAATTTGAGCATAATAATTTCTTCAGAAACGAGCTTAAGGAACAAAAAATCTTTATGAGTTATGTGAATAAAGAGCTCGATGATATGTCTAAAGAATTTGATGGTTTGAGATCCCAAGTTACTCGTCTTGAGAAGTTGATAGCTGAAATATCGGATAAGCAGGCTACCTTAGTTAATAAGATGGCCGCTAAACCGGATTTCTATGAAAATAAAGATGAAGATCTAAAAGGTATTGATGTGTCCCCTATTAAATCTTTGTTTTGCAATATGAATCTTGATAATGATGGGACTAAATATGATCCACCTTTACCTAGAAGGCGTTCCAAAAATTCGGAGTTTTTAGATCTTAATGCTAAATTTGATAAAAGTGGGATTGAAGAAATCAAAACCCTAGATGTTAATAAACCCACTATCTTGGATTTCAAGGAATTTAATTATGAAAATTGTTCTTTGATTGATTGTATTTCCTTGTTGCAACCCGTGCTAAATTCTCCTCATGCTTATAGTCAAAATAAAGCCTTTACCAAACACATCGTTGATGCTTTGATGCAATCTTATGAAGAAAAACTTGAGTTGGAAGTTTCTATCCCTAGAAAACTCTATGATGAGTGAGAACTACTATTAAAATTAAGATTAAGGATCATGAGTTCTATGCTTTATGTGATTTGGGTGCTAGTGTTTCCACTATTCCCAAAACTTTGTGCGATTTGCTAGGTTTCCGTGATTTTGATGATTGCTCTCTAAACTTGCACCTTGCGGATTCCACTATTAAGAAACCTATGGGAAGAATTAATGATGTTCTTATTTTTGCAAATAGGAACTATGTGCCCATAGATTTTATTGTTCTTGATATAGATTCCAATCCTTCATGTCCTATTATTCTTGGTAGAACTTTCCTTAGAACGATTGGTGCAATTATTGATATGAAGGAAGGGAATATTAGATTCCAATTTCCATTTAAAAAAGGCATGGAACATTTCCCTAGGAAGAAAATAAAATTACCATATGAATCTATTATGAGAGCCACTTATGGATTGCCTACTAAATATGGCAATACCTAGATCTATCCTTGCTTTTATGCCTAGCTAGGGGCGTTAAACAATAGTGCTTGTTGGGAGGCAACCCAATTTTACTTTTAGTTTTTTTGCTTTTTGCTTCTGTTTAGGAATAAATCTTTGTTCTAGCCTCTGGTTAGATGTGTTTTTATATTTTAATTACTGTTTGTGCCAAGTTAAACCTGTAGGATCTTCTTGGATGATAGTTATTTGATCTTGCAGATATTTCCAGAAACTTTCTGTTCACGAAAATAATTGTTAAAAATCACCAGAACGTGATAAAATACTGATTCCAATTTCTGCTGATCAATAAACAAATTGTCTAGGTCGTCCTATTTTGGCTGATTTTTTGGAGTTCCAGAAGTTTGCGTTAGTTACATATTACTACCGACTTGACAGATTCTGTTTTTCGTGTGTTGTTTGCTTATTTTGATGAATCTATGGCTAGTAAAATAGTTTATAAACCATAGAGAAG
This sequence comes from Aegilops longissima, assembly GCA_021605205.1. Lineage (NCBI taxonomy): Eukaryota > Viridiplantae > Streptophyta > Magnoliopsida > Poales > Poaceae > Aegilops > Aegilops longissima. Next base: position 80,491,511 of record CM038676.1, on the reverse strand, counting down.
TTGGAATACAGTAGGTTTAACACCAATATAAATAAATAATGAGTTCATTACAGTACCTTTAAGTGGTCTTTTATTTTCTTTCGCTAACGGAGCTCACGAGATTTTCTGTTAAGTTTTGTGTTGTGAAGTTTTCAAGTTTTGGGTGAAAGATTTGATGGATTATGGAATAAGGAGTGGCAAGAGCCTAAGCTTGGGGATTCCCAATGGCACACCCAAGATAATCTAAGGACACATAAAGCCAAAGCTTGGGGATGCCCCGGAAGGCATCCCCTCTTTCGTCTACTTCCATCGGTAGCTTTACTTGGAGCTATATTTTTATTCACCACATGATATGTGTTTTGCTTGGAGCGTCTTGTATGATTTGAGTCTTTGCTTTTTAGTTTACCAGAATCATCCTTGCTGTACACACCTTTTGAGAGAGACACACATGATTCAGAAACATTAGTATACTCTATGTGCTTCACTTATATCTTTTGAGTTATATAGCTTTGCTCTAGTACTTCACTTATATCTTTTAGAGCATGATGGTGGATTTGTTTTATAGAAACTATTGGTCTCTCATGCTTCACTTAGATTATTTTAAGAGTATTAAATAGCATGGTAATTTGCTTAAATAATCCTAATATGCTAGGTATTCAAGATTAGTAAAAACTTTCTTATGAGTGTTTTGAATACTAAGAGAAGTTTGATGCTTGATGATTGTTTTGAGACATGGAGGTAATAATATCAAAGTCGTGCTAGTTGAGTAGTTGTGAATTTGAGAAATGCATGTGTTGAAGTTTGCAAGTCCCGTAGCATGCACGTATGGTAAACGTTGTGTAACAAATTTGAAACATGAGGTGTTCTTTGATTGTCTTCCTTATGAGTGGCGGTCGGGGACGAGCGATGGTCTTTTCCCTACCAATCTATCCCCCTAGGAGCATGCGCGTAGTGCTTGGTTTTTGATGACTTGTAGATTTTTGCAATAAGTATGTGAGTTCTTTATGACTAATGTTGGGTCCATGGATTATACGCACTCTCACCCTTCCATCATTGCTAGCCTCTTCGGTACCGTGCATTTCCCTTTCTCACATTGAGAGTTGGTGCAAACTTCGCCGGTGCATCCAAACCCCGTGATATGATACGCTCTTTCACACATAAACCTCCTTATATCTTCCTCAAAACAGCCACCATACCTACCTATTATGGCATTTCCATAGCCATTCCGAGATATATTGCCATGCAACTTTCCACCATTCCGTTTATCATGACACGTTCATCATTGTCATATTGCTTAGCATGATCATGTAGTTGACATAGTATTTGTGGCAAAGCCACCATTCATAATTATTTCATACATGTCACTCTTGGTTCAATGCATATCCTGCACATCACGGAGGCATTCATATAGAGTCATACTTTGTTCTAGTATCGAGTTGTAATCATTTAGTTGTAAATAAATAGAAGTGTGATGATCATCATTTTCTAGAGCATTGTCCCAAGTGAGGAATTAAAAAAAAGAGAGAAAGGCCATAAAAAAAAGAGAAGGCCCCCAAAAAGAGAGAGAAAAAGATAGAAGGGACAATGCTACTATCCTTTACCACACTTGTGCTTCAAAGTAGCACCATAATCTTCATGATAGAGAGTCTCTTGTTTTGTCACTTTCATATACTAGTGGGAATTTTCATTATAGAACTTGGCTTGTATATTCCAACAATGGGCCTCCTCAAATGCCCTAGGTCTTGTGAGCAAGCAAGTTGGATGCACACCCACTTAGTTTCTTTTGATTGAGCTTTCATACATTTATAGCTCTAGTGCATCCGTTGCATGGCAATCCCTACTCCTTGCATTAACATCAATTGATGGGCATCTCCATAGCTCATTGATTAGACTCGTTGATGTGAGACTTTCTCCTTTTTTGTCTTCTCCACATAACCCCCATCATCATACTCTATTCCACCCATAGTGCTATGTCCATGGCTCGCGCTCATGTATTGCGTGAAAGTTTATAGGTTTGAGATTACTAAAGTATCACACAATTGCTTGGCTTGTCATCGGGGTTGTGCATGATGAGAGCATTCTTGTGTGAAGAAAATGGAGCATGACTAAACTATATGATTTTGTAGGGATGAAATTTCTTTGGCCATGTTATTTTGAGAGGACATAATTGCTTAGTTAGTATGCTTGAAGTATTATTATTTTTATGTCAATATTATCTTTTATCTTGAAGCTTTTGGATCTGAATATTCATACCACAATTAAGAAGAATTACATCGAAATTATGCCAAGTAGCACTCCGCATCAAATTCTGTTTTTATCATTTACCTACTCGAGGATGAGCAGGAATTAAGCTTGGGGATGCTTGACACGTCTCCAACGTATCTATGATTTTTGATTGCTCCATGCTATATTATCTTCTGTTTTGGACATTATTGGGCTTTATTATTCACTTTTATATTAATTTTGGGACTAACATATTAACCAGAGGCCCAACCCAGAATTGCTATTTTTTTGCCTGTTTCAGAGTTTCGCAGAAAAAGAATATCAAACGGAGTCCAAACAGAACGAAACCTTCGGGAACGTGATTTTTTGAACGAACAAGATCCAGGAGACTTGGACCCTACGTCAAGAAACAAAGGAGGAGGCCACAAGGTAGGGGGGCACACCTACCCCCCCAGGGCGCGCCCTCCACCCTCGTGGGCCCCTTGTTGCTCCACTGACGTACTCCTTCCTCCTATATATACCTACGTATCCCCAAACGATCAGAGCAGGAGCCAAAAACCTAATTCCACCGCCGCAACCTTCTGTACTCACGAGATCCCATCTTGGGGTCTGTTCCGGAGCTCCGCCGAAGGGGGCATCGTTCACGGAGGGCTTCTACATCAACACCATAGCCCCTCCGATGAAGTGTGAGTAGTTTACCTCAGACCTTCGGGTCCATAGTTATTAGCTAGATGGCTTCTTCTCTCCTTTTGGATCTCAATACAATGTTCTCCCCCTCTCTCGTGGAGATCTATTCGATGTAATCTTCTTTTTGAGGTGTGTTTGTTGAGACCGTTGAATTGTGGGTTTATGATCAAGTTTATCTATGAACAATATTTGAATCTTCTCTGAATTCTTTTATGTATGATTGGTTATCTTTGCAAGTCTCTTCAATTATCAGTTTGGTTTGGCCTACTAGATTGATCTTTCTTGCAATGGGAGAAGTGCTTAGCTTTGGGTTCAATCTTATGTGTCCTTTCCTAGTGATGTAAGGGCAGCAAGGCACGATTGTATTGTTGCCATTGAGGATAACAAGATGGGTTTTTTTTATCATATTGCATGAATTTATCCCTCTACATCATGTCATCTTGCTTAAGGCGTTACTCTGTTTTCATGAACTTAATACTCTAGATGCATGCTGGATAGCGGTCGATGAGTGGAGTAATAGTAGTAGATGCAGGCAGGAGTCGGTCTACTTGTCTCGGACATGATGCCTATATACATGATCATACCTAAATATTCTCATAACTATGCTCAATTCTGTCAATTGCTCAACAGTAATTTGTTCACCCACCGTAGAATACTTATGCTCTTGAGAGAAGCCACTAGTGAAACCTATGGCCCCTGGGTCTATCTTCATCATATTAATCTTCCAACACTTAGTTATTTCCGTTGCTTTTACTTTGCCTTTTATTTTACTTTGCATCTTTATCACAAAAATACCAAAAATATTATCCTATCATATCTATCAGATCTCACTCTCGTAAGTGATGGTGTAGGCATTGACAACCCCTTACCGCGTTGGTTGTGAGGATTTATTTGTTTGTGTAGGTGCGAGGGACTCACGCGTAGCCTCCTACTGGATTGATACCTTGGTTCTCAAAAGCTGAGGGAAATACTTACGCTACTTTGCTGCATCACCCTTTCCTCTTCAAGGGAAAACCAACACAGTGCTCGAGAGGTAGCAGGTTCGTACGATAAGTGTGGGATTTTGAGATGAGACATCTACAACCTATGTTGCCGAGAAAAAATGAATTTGATTGCGAAGGATGATGCTAACACGGCAATCGGGATTATGAGGAGCAGAAAGGAGAATGATCCAGACTTCTTGTTTGAGTACGTGCTCGATAAGGAGGGCCGTTTAAAGAGCATGTTCTGGTGCGATGCACAGTCGCGGCGGGACTATTAGTTGTATGTAGATGTGACTGTGTTTGACAACACGTATAAGATGAACAGATATGGTATGTCGTTCGTCCCCTTTGTTGATGTAAATAATCACCGTTGCACCACAGTGTTTGGTTGTGCCATTGTATCCGACGAGACCGAAGCGACGTACTGTGGCTGCTCCAGACATTCCTAAAGGCCAATTGCCAGAAGAAGCCGAGGTCAATCATCACAGATGGAGACGCTGCAATGATACGAGCTATTCGGTTGGTTATGGCTGATGTGTTGCACCATCTCTGCTCATGGCACGTGGAAAAAAATATGCAGAAGCACCTTAATTACAAATCACTAAATGAGTTCAGGGCACTCTTGTACTACTCCACCTCTCCTGCCAACTTTGAGGTGAGATGGCATGCTTTTGTCCTTAAAATGTAAGACTCATAAAACAGAAGAGTGGCTGCGTAGGATGTACATGAAGAGGAGTGGGCATCATCATATCTGTCAGATGGTTTTTTTCTGGGTATGCGCAGTAATCAGAGGAGTGAAAGCCTTAGCTCCTGTCTTCACCTTCATCTTGACGGCGGTATGACTATTGTTGATCTAGTTGTGCATTATGAGAATTGCATAGTTCAACTACGTGAGAACGAGGTGCATGATGACTGTGTTTCTAATCAGTCATTGCCACCAGCAGTCACTGAATATAAGGACATTGAGAAGCATGTTGCCAAAGTATTCACTCATGCCAATTTTTATATTCTTCAACAAGGTCTGAAGAAGATGGGAGAGCTTGAGATTTTTGAGACGCTAGTGGGAGTTGACTGTCACACCTTCATCGTGACATGGAGAAATAACCGCAAATTTCAGTTCAGCGTGAATTATCGAGCTGAAAACTCTGAGAATACTATAGACTGCAGTTGTGGACGAATGCTTCGGAAAGGGTTGCCTTGCAAACACATTCTGTATGTGTTGGTTCATCTAAAAATATCTGAAATACCTAAGTGTTGCATCCTTAAGAGGATGTCGAAAGTTGCGAGAGGTGGGCTGTCTGCACAACGAAAGAGTGACATGTTTGGATGGGGTTGGACAGGGGCAGAGGAGCGTGCTCGCTATAGTCAACTCAGTATAACAGGAGCAGAAGCTTTCCATGTTGCATCAAATGATCCATTCGTCTTTGATGAGTTGATGCAGTTGCTGGGGAACGTAGTATTTCAAAAAAATTCCTACGATCATGCAAGATCTATCTAGGAGAAGTATAGCAATGAGTGGGGAGAGTGTGTCCATGTACCCTCGTAGACCGAAAGCGGAAGTGTTTAGTAACACGGTTGATGTAGTCAAACGTCTTCACAATCCAACCGATCCAAGTACCAAACGTACGGCACCTCCGTGTTCAGCACACGTTCAGCACGATGACGTCCCTCGAGCTCTTAATCCAGTTGATGACGAGGGAGAGTTCCGTCAGCACGACGGCGTGGCAACGGTGATGATGATGTTACCGGTGCAGGGCTTCGCCTAAGCACTACGACGATATGACCGAGGTGTGTAACCGTGGAGAGGGGCACCGCACACGGCTAAGACAAATCTTGGGGTCCCTTTGGGGTGCCCCCTCCCCACGTATATAAAGGAGGGAGAGAGAGATAGTCTGGCCCTCCTAGGGGCGCGCCAAGTGTAGGGAGTCCTACTAGGACTCCCAAGTCATAGTAGGATCTGATAACCCACAAGTATAGGGGATCGCAACAGTTTTCGAGGGTAGAGTATTCAACCCAAATTTATTGATTCGACACAAGGGGAGCCAAAGAATATTCTCAAGTATTAGCAACTGAGTTGTCAATTCAGCCACACCTGGATAACTTAGTATCTGCAGCAAAGTATTTAGTAGCAAAGTAATATGACAGTAGTGGTAACGGTAGCAAAAGTAATATTTTTGGTATTTTGTAGTGATTGTAACAATAGCAACGGGAAATTAAATAAGCGAGAACCAATATAGGAAAAGCTCGTAGGCATTGGATCGGTGATGGATAATTATGCCGGATGCGGTTCATCATGTAACAGTCATAACATAGGGTGACACAGAACTAGCTCCAATTCATCAATGTAATGTAGGCATGTATTCCGAATATAGTCATACGTGCTTATGGAAGAGAACTTGCATGACATCTTTTGTCCTACCCTCCCGTGGCAGCGGGGTCCTAATGGAAACTAAGGGATATTAAGGCCTCCTTTTAATAGAGAACCGGAACAAAGCATTAGCACATAGTGAATACATGAACTCCTCAAACTATGGTCATCACCGGGAGTGGTCCCGATTATTGTCACTCCGGGGTTGCCGGATCATAACACATAGTAGGTGACTATAGACTTGCAAGATAGGATCAAGAACTCACATATATTCATGAAAACATAATAGGTTCAGATCTGGAATCATGGCACTCGGGCCCTAGTGACAAGCATTAAGCATAGCAAAGTCATAGCAACATCAATCTTAGAACATAGTGGATACTAGGGATCAAACCCTAACAAAACTTACTCGATTACATGATAGATCTCATCCAACCCATCACCGTCCAGCTAGCCTACAATGGAATTACTCACGCACGACGGTGAGCATCATGAAATTGGTGATGGAGGATGGTTGATGATGACGACGGCGACGAATCCCCCTCTTCGGAGCCCCGAACGGACTCCAGATCAGCCCTCCCGAGAGGTTTTAGGGCTTGGTGGCGGCTCCGTATCGTAAAACGCGACGAATTCTTCTCCTTGATTTTTTTCTCCCCGAAAGCAAATATATAGAGTTGGAGTTGGCGTCGGAGGAGCTCCAGGGGGCCCACGAGGTAGGGGGGCGCGCCCTAGGGGGGAGGGCGCGCCCCCACCCTCGTGGACAGGGTGTGGGCCCCCTGGTCTTCATCTTTGGCAAGGATTTTTTATTATTTCTGAAAAGACGTTCCGTGGAGTTTCAGGTCATTCCGAGAACTTTTGTTTCTGCACATAAATAACACCATGGCAATTCTGCTGAAAACAGCGTCAGTCCGGGTTAGTTCCATTCAAATCATGTAAATTAGAGTCCAAAACAAGGGCAAAAGTGTTTGGAAAAGTAGATACGATGGAGACGTATCAACTCCCCCAAGCTTAAACCTTTGCTTGTCCTCAAGCAATTCAGTTGATAAACTGAAAGTGATAAAGAAAAACTTTTACAAACTCTGTTTGCGCTTGTTGTTGTAAATATGTAAAGACAACATTCAAGTTTTCAGCAAAGATCATGAGTAACCACATTTGCAATAACTCCTAGGTCTCATGTTTACTCATATCAATAGCATAATCAACTAGCGAGCCATAATAATAAATCTCGGATGACAACACTTTCTCAAAACAATCATAATATGATATAACAAGATGGTATCTCGCTAGCCCTTTCTGAGACCGCAAAACATAAATGCAGAGCACCTTTAAAGATCAAGGACTGACTAGACATTGTAATTCATGGTAAAAGAGATCCAATCATAGTTATACCCAATATAAATTAATAGTAATGAATGCAAATGACAGCTGTGCTCTCCAGCTAGTGCTTTTAATAAGAGGGTGATGACTCAACATAAAAGTAAATAGATAGGCCCTTCGCATAGGGAAGCAGGGATCTGTAGAGGTGCCAGAGCTCGGTTTTGAAATAGAGATAAATAATATTTTGAGCGGCATACTTTCATTGTCAACATAACAACTAAGATATGGTGATATCTTCCATGCTACACACATTATAGGCGGTTCCCAAACAGAATGGTAAAGTTTATACTCCCCCTCCATCAACAAGCATCAATCCATGACTTGCTCGAAACAACGAGTGTCTCCAACTAGCAACAGTCCCAGGTTGAGTTTTGTTTGCAATTATTTTGATTTAGTTTGCATAAAGCATGGGACTGGGCATCCCGGAGACCAGCCATTTTCTCGTGAATGAGGAGTGGAGTCCACTCCTCATGAGAATAACCTGCCTAACATGGAAGATAAGGGCAGCCCTAGTTGATACATGAGCTATTCGAGCATACAAAACAGAATGTTTATTTGAAGGTTTAGAGTTTGGCACATACAAATTTACTTGGAACGGCAGGTAGATACCGCATATAGGAAGGTATAGTGGACTCATATGGAATAACTTTGGGGTTTAAGGGATTGGATGCACAAGCAGCATTCCCGCTTAGTACAAGTGAAGGCTAGCAAAAGACTGGGAAGCGACCAACTAGAGAGCGACAACAGTCATGAACATGCATTAAAATTAATAAACATTGGATGCAAGCATGAGTAGGATATAATCCACCATGAACATAAATATCGTGAAGGCTATGTTGATTTGTTTCAACTACATGTGTGAACATGTGCCAAGTTGAGTCACTTAAATCATTCAAAGGAGGATACCACCCCACCATACCACATCATAACCATTTTAATAGCATGTTGGCACGCAAGGTAAACCATTATAACTTATAGCTAATCAAGCATGACATAAGCAACTATGATCTACACGGGAAAGCTCCCAACAAGCAAAAGAAGAACGGGAAATATTTTTTTGGGTTTTCTTTTAATTATTACTACTACAGCAAGAAAATTAAACTAACCAAAATCTATCACTATTTTTTTTGGTTTTTTTCTTAAGGTTTAACAAACACACAAGAAAGAAAGCAAGAAAAAGAAAATAAACTAGCATGGATATTACAGTGAAAAAGTATGAGCACCGACATCTAGCAATGAGTGTGTGAACATAAATGTAATGTCGGTGGGAAATACGTACTCCCCCAATCTTAGGCTTTTGACCTAAGTTGGTTCATTGCCAAGGATGGCCTGACGGATATCCATAGTTGTAGCTGGGGTCGTACTGTGATGAAGAGGACTCTGACTGCCACTAGCTGGCAGCCACCTCCGGATCCCAAAAGTAATCAGACTGTCGTGGAGGCTCAAATTGTGGTTCCGGCTCCGGGGCTGGTGTAGGATTCCGGTAGGCTTGAATGGCAGCCCACGGAACGAGATACGGACCTTCAGATAAATTAAACAAGGAAGGAGCAGGGAAGGTAATAGTCCCAGGGTGATGTTTATGAAAGAATAATTTGTATTTAAGCTCCCCTTCCCTGCTCTTAACAATAAAGTCATGCGCTAGCATACTCTTATAATCTAAATAAGCACCGGGAAGCAATTTTTCTTCTTTCTCATAGAGCCAAATAGGTATGTTAAAATGTGCAGCTAGGCGTGAAGCATAAATACCTCCAAAGATGGGGCCCTTAGTACGGTTCAGACTTAACAGTTTAGCAATAATTCCGCCCATACTAACAGTGTTATCGCGGAATAAACCATGGAACAAAATGATAATATCAGGAACACTAAGGTTTCCATAGTTTCCGCGACCAATCAAGCAACGACTAGCAAATATGGCAAAGTAGCGTAAAACAGGAAAATGTATGCTAGTGATCCTTGCATCGGAAACCTTCCTGGTTTCTCCCACTGGTGTCAATAAATTCTTCCACATCTTTACGGTGTGGTTCATCTAAGGTACCCTCAAAGGGTATTTTGCAAACCTTGCAAAATTCAGCTAATGGCATCTTCTTAACAACATCATATAAATGAGACTCTACTGAAGGAGGTGATTCCTTAGGAAAATAGTAGAAGTTTTGCACAAAAGTATTAGTGAGTAAGAGAAACTGATGACGTTGGTCGCGGAGGAAGTCGGTGAGGCTAGCATTCTCAGCCAATGAATAGAAATCATCATAAATCCCGGCTGCTCTCAAGAAATCATCGGAAGGCCATTCACATGGTCGGACCTTCGCGGTACGAGGCAAATTAAATTTGGGCCTCTGTGCTTCTTCATTTTGCTTTTCCTTCGAGCTTCGGCTCGATGAGCCCCTCAAAAATCTCTTCATCATTTTCTGAAATATTCTGAAATTTTTAGTAACTTCAAACAAAAGCGAACCAAACTCAATAAAATTGATAGCAACTACTCCTACAAGTGCCTAGAGGATATATCATGCACTAGAACTACTTGGAACCATATAAATTTGACATGCAAGCTCAAGAACATGGTGACCTAGGCAGCACAAATTTGCAATGAATAAAGCACTAGAGCAAAAACTAATTGGACCAATGAAGGAGTCACATACCAAGGAACAATCCCCTCAAGCAGTTTTGTGAGAAGTTCTTTGAGCAAGGAGATCAAAAGTCACAGCAAAGTGAGCTAGAACTCGTGCTTGAGCTGGATATTGGTGTTTGTGGGAGGAAGAAGAACTGTATGGGTGCAGGAATAAGTGGAGGAGGGCCACCATGGGCCCACGAGGCATGGGCGCGCCTGGGGTAGGGCGCCTCCACCCTCGTGGCAGTGGTTGACCCCCTGCTGTGTTCTCGGCCCATAAATCCTCAAATATTCTAGAAAAAATCATATTTCATTTTCAGGGCATTTGGAGAACTTTTATTTTCGGGTATTTTTATATTGCATGATAAATCGAAAATGCATGTAAAAATAATATTTTTACTTTATTTCAACTAAATAACAGAAAGTATAAAGAGGGTACAGAAGGTTGTGCCTTCTAGTTTCATCCATCTCATGCTCATCAAAGGAATCCACTAACAAGGTTGATCAGGTCTTGTTAACAAACTCGTTCCGAATAACATGGAACCGGAGAAATTTCGAATAACACTATGTTACCTCAACGGGGATATGCACATCCCCAATAATAAGAATATCATATTTCTTCTTGACAGTAGGAAGAGGAAATTCAAAACCTCCAAATATAATTGATGTAACTTTTCCAATAGAATTGATACTATAAACTTGAGGTTGTTTCCTTGGAAAGTGTACCGTATGCTCATTACCATTAACATGAAAAGTGACATTGCCTTTGTTGCAATCAATAACAGCCCCTGCAGTATTCAAAAAAGGTCTTCCAAGAATAATAGACATACTATCGTCCTCGGGAATACCAAGAATAACAAAGTCCGTTAAAATAGTACTGTTTGCAACCACAACAGGCACATCCTCACAAATACCGACAGGTGTAGCAGTTGATTTATCAGCCATTTTCAAAGATATTTCAGTAGGTGTCAACTTATTCAAATCAAGTCTATGATATAAAGAGAGAGGCATAACACTAACACCGGCTCCAAGATCACGTAAAGCAGTTTTAACATAGTTTCTTTTAATGGAGCATGGTATAGTAGGTACTCCTGGATCTCCAAGTTTCTTTGGTATTCCACCCTTAAAAGTATAATTAGCGAGCATGGTGGAAATCTCAGCTTCCGGTATCTTTCTCTTATTAGTGACAATTTCTTTCATATACTTAGCATAAGGATTCATTTTGAGCATGTCAATTAATCGCATACGCAAAAAGATAGGTCTAATCATTTAAGCAAAGCGCTCAAAATCCTCATCATCCTTTTTCTTGGATGGTTTGGGAGGAAAAGGCATGGGTTTCTGAACCCATGGTTCTCTTTCTTTACCATGTTTCCTAGCAACAAAATCTCTCTTATCATAACATTGATTCTTTGATTGTGGGTTATCAAGATCAACATCATGTTCAATTTCTACATCATTATCATTACTAGGTTGAGCATCATCATGAACGTCATCATCAACATTTTCACTAAATTCATGTTCATTACCAGATTGTGTTTCAGCATCACACATAGAGATATCATTGGGATTCTCAGGTGGTTCAGCAATAGGTTCACTAGAAGTTTGCAAAGTCCTATCATTTTTCTTCTTCTTCCTTTTAGAAGAACTAGGTACATCAATATTATTTCTCTGAGAATCTTGCTCAATTCTCTTAGGGTGGCCTTCAGGATACAAAGGTTCCTGAGTCATTCTACCAGTTCTAGTAGCCACTCTAACAACATAATCATTTTTCTTACTATTCATTTCATTGAGCAAATCATTTTGAGCCTTAAGTACTTGTTCTACTTGAGTAGTAACCATAGAAGCATGTTTAGTAATGAGTTTAAGTTCATCTCTAACATCAGCCATGTAATTACCCAAGTGTTTAAGCATATCTGAATTGTATTTCAATTGTCTACCAAAATAAGCATTAAAATTTTCTTTTTTGACAATGAAATTATCAAACTCTTCTAAGCATTGTCTAGCAGACTTATAGTGAGGAATATCACCTTCATCAAATCTACAGAGGGAATTTACCTTTACTACCTGTGTCGGGTTATCAAGACCATGAGTTTCTTCAATAGGTAATGGATTAAGATCATATGTTTCTTCAACAGGCGGTAAATTAACACCATGTATTTCTTCAATAGGAGGTAAAGTCTTAACATCTTGCATATCTTCATGACTGAGAAATAGAACACCTCTCTTCTTCGGAGTTGGTTTAGGAATAGGTTCAGTAATTGGCTCTTGCATATCTTCACGACTGAGAAATAGAACACCTCTCTTCTTTAATACCTTTTTCTTTCATAGATTTCTTTGCCTCTTGCATATCTTCACGACTGAGAAATAGAACACCTCTCTTCTTCGGAGTTGGTTTAGGAATAGGTTCAGTAATTGGCTCAGGAGCTGACTCAGAAAGTGTCCAATTATTTTCATTTGTCAACATATTATTCAATAGAATTTCAGCTTCATCCGGTGTTCTTTCCCTGAAAACAGAACCAGCACAACTATCTAGGTAATCTCTGGAAGCATCGGTTAGTCCATTATAAAAGATATCAAGTATTTCATTTTTCTTAAGAGGATGATCAGGCAAGGCATTAAGTAACTTGAGAAGCCTCCCCCAAGCTTGTGGGAGACTCTCTTCTTCAATTTGCACAAAGTTGTATATTTCCTCAAAGCAGCTTGTTTCTTATGAGCAGGAAATATTTAGCGAGAAGTAATAAATCATATCCCGGGACTACGCACACAACCAGGATCAAGAGAATTAAACCATATCTTAGCATCACCCTTTAATGAGAACGGAAATATTTTAAGGATATAAAAGTAGCGAGATATCTCATCATTAGTGAACAGGGTGGCAATATCATTTAATTTTAGTAAGATGTGCCACAACAGTTTCAGATTCATAGCCATAAAAAAGATCAGATTCAACCAAAGTAATTATATCAGGATCAACAGAGAATTCATAATCCTTATCGGCAACACAGATAGGTGAAGTTGCGAAAGCAGGGTTAGGTCTCATTCTATCATTAAGAGATTGCTGATTCCATTTAACTAATAACCTCTTGAGTTCATATCTATCTTTGTAAGCTAAAATAGCTGCAGAAGCTTCTTTATCAAAAATATAACCCTCAGGAATAAAAGTCATATCTTCATCATCACTTTCATCAATATAATCAGTTTCAATAATTTCTTTCTCTCTACCCCTAGCAATTTGTTCATCAAGAAATTCACTAAGGGGCACAGTAGTATCAAGCATAGAAGTAGTTTCATCATAAGTATCATGCATAGCAGAAGTGGAATCATCAATAACATGCGACATATCAGAACGAATAGCAGAATCAGGTTTAGGTGTCGCAAGCTTACTCAAAACAGAAGGTGAATCAAGTGCAGAGCTAGATGGTAGTTCCTTACCTCCCCTTGTAGTTGAGGGATAAATTGTTGTCTTAGCGTCTTTCAAGTTCTTCATAGTGACCAGCAGATATAAATCCCAAGTGACTCAAAGAATAGAGCTATGCTCCTCGGCAACGGCGCCATAAAATAGTCTTGATAACCCACAAGTATAGGGGATCACAACAGTTTTTGAGGGTAGAGTATTCAACCCAAATTTATTGATTCGACACAAGGGGAGCCAAAGAATATTCTCAAGTATTAGCAATTGAGTTGTCAATTCAGCCACACCTGGATAACTTAGTATCTGCAGCAAAGTATTTAGTAGCAAAGTAATATGACAATAGTGGTAACGGTAATAAAAGGTAACGGTAGCAAAAGTAATATTTTTGGTATTTTGTAGTGATTGTAATAATAGCAACGGGAAAGTAAATAAGCGAGAACCAATATAGGAAAAGCTGAAGGAAATATGCTCTAGAGGCAATAATAAAGTTATTATTTATTTCCTTATTTCATGATAAATGTTTATTATTCATGGTAGAATTGTATTAACCGGAAACATAATACATGTGTGAATACATAGACAAACATAGTGTCACTAGTATGCCTCTACTTGACTAGCTTGTTGATCAAAGATGGTTGTGTTTCCTAACCATAGACATGAGTTGTCATTTGATTAACGGGATCACATCATTAGGAGAATGATGTGATTGACTTGACCCATTCCGTTAGCTTAGCACTTGATCGTTTAGTATGTTTCTATTGCTTTCTTCATGACCTATACATGTTCCTATGACTATGAGATTATGCAACTCCCGTTTACCGGAGGAACACTTTGTGTGCTACCAAACGTCACTACGCAACTGGGTGATTATAAAGGAGCTCTACAGGTGTCTCCGAAGGTACATGTTGAGTTGGCGTATTTCGAGATTAGGATTTGTCACTCCGATTGTCGGAGAGGTATCTCTGGGCCCTCTCGGTAATGCACATCACTATAAGCCTTGCAAGCCATGTGACTAATGAGTTAGTTGCGGGACGATGCATTACATAACAAGCAAAGAGACTTGCTGGTAACGAGATTGAACTAGGTATTGAGACACCCACGATCGAATCTCGAGCAAGTAACATACCGTTGACAAAGGGAACAACGTATGTTGTTATGCGGTTTGACCGATAAAGATCATCGTAGAATATGTGGGAGCCAATATGAGCATCCAGGTTCCGCTATTGGTTATTGACCGGAGACGTGTCTCGGTCATGTCTACATTGTTCTCGAACCCGTAGGGTCCGCACGCTTAAAGTTTGATGACGGTTATATTATGAGTTTATGTGTTTTGATGTACCGAAGGTAGTTCGGAGTCCCGGATGAGATCGGAGACATGACGAGGAGTCTCGAAATGGTCGAGACGTAAAGATTGATATATTGGACGACTATATTCGGACATCGGAAAGGTTCCGAGTGATTCGGTATTTTTCGAGTACCGAGAGTTACGGAATTCGCCGGGAGTATATGGGCCTTATTGGGCTTTAGGGAAAGAGAGAGAGAGGTTGGGCACCCCAAGGCCTATTCCGAATTGGACTAGGGGAGGGGCTGCGCCTCCTTCCTTCTCTCTCTCTCCCTTTCCTTGACTCCTACTCCTACTACTTGGAGGGGGGAATCCTACTCCAGGTGGGAGTAGGACTCCTCCTAGGGCGCGCCATAGAGAGGGCCGACCCTCCCCCTCCTCCACTCCTTTATATACGGGGAGGGGGGCACCCCTTGGAGACACAACAATTGATCATTGATCTCTTAGCCGTGTGTGGTGCCCCCCTCCACCATAGTCCTTCTCGATAATATCGTAGCGGTGCTTAGGCGAAGCCCTACGTCGGTAGAACATCATCATCGTCACCACGCCGTCGTGCTGACGTAACTCTCCCTCGACACTCGGCTGGATCGGAGTTCGAGGGATGTCATCAAGCTGAACGTGTGCAAGAACTCGGAGGTTTCGTGCTTTCGGTGCTTGACCGGTCGGCCATGAAGACGTACGACTACATCAACCGCGTTGTGCTAACGCTTCCGCTTTCGGTCTACAAGGGTATGTGGACACACTCTCCCCTTTCGTTGCTATGCATCACCATGATCTTGTGTGTGCGTAGGAATTTTTTGAAATTACTACGTTCCCCAACAAAAGCTCGTAGGCATTGGATCGGTGATGGATAATTATGCCGGATGCGGTTCATCATGTAACAGTCATAACATAGGGTGACACAACACTAACTTGACGAACTATCGTTGTGGTTTTGATGCGTAGGTAAGAACGGTTCTTGCTCAGCCCATAGCAGCCACGTAAAACTTGCAACAACAAAGTAGAGGACGTCTAACTTGTTTTTGCAGGGCATGTTGTGATGTGATATGGTCAAGACGTGATGAGATATAAGTTGTTGTATGAGATGATCATGTTTTGTTGAAGTTATCGGCAACTGGCAGAAGCCTTATGGTTGTCTCTTTATTGCATAAGATGCAAGCGCCAAATAATTGCTTTACTTTATCGCTATGTGATAGCAATAGTTGCAAGAGCAATAATTGGTGAGACGACCATGTGACGACACATTGATATAGATCAAGATGATGGAGATCATGGTGTCGTACACGGTGACGATAGAGATCATGACAATACTTTGGAGATGGAGATCAAAGGCGCAAGATGATCATGGCCATATCATGTCACATATTTTGATTGCATATGATGTTTATCTTTTATACATCTTATTTTTCTTAGTTCAATGGTAGCTTTATAAGATGATCTCTCACTAAATTTCAAGGTATAAGTGTTCTCCCTGAGTATGCACCGTTGCGAAAGTTCTTTGTGCCGAGACACCACGTGATGATCGGGTGTGATAGGCTCTACGTTCAAATACAACGGTGCAAAATAGTTGCACACGCCGAATACTCAGGTTAAACT